>JAPYXV010000344.1:0-24968 GCA_028533065.1 Trachops cirrhosus
GAGCTCATACTCTTTGCAACAGCATGGATGGAACTGGAAAGCATTATGCTAAGCGAAATTAGTCAAGCAGTGAAAGACAAATACCATATGATCTCACCTTTAACAGGAACCTAAACAACAAAACAAAGAAACAAGTAAAATATAACAAAATACACTGAAATAAAGGACAGGTGGTCAGGGCCCAGAGGGGAGGGAATTTCAGGGGAATTTCACGGGAGAAGGGAAGGGTTTACAGGAGCAAAGATAGAGGACACATGGACAAAACTAGGGGGGTTGTAAAGGGGAGGGAGGAGGTGAGGGATGGGTGGACTGGAATGGGAATAAAGGATAGAAACTGTACTGAATAAACTAAAATTAAAAAAAGCTACACTCATCAATACCACACTATATAACCTTCCAGTATGTTTCAATATTCTCCTTTTATTAAAAGAAAGCTATTTTATTTATATTAGAATAACTTTGTTATCTATTACCAATATATGACAATATAGTTTGTTCTCATCTTAACTTCTCCATATGTGTAGAAAAATTTGATTTTTACCCAGGTTATAGCTCAACTCTACTTACTCATAGACTTTTAATGACTTACTCCTGATATGCTTACAATTTTCTACCCAATACATTAGAAGCCTCATCATTCTGGCTCTACTATGTTCCTCTTCCATCCAAACCTGCTACCCAACATACTGGTATGATTTGGGAATTTTCAAACTGATTTGGCATGCATCAGAATCACCAAAAGGGTTTGTTAAGCACATTGCCGGGCTCCATCCCCAAGAGTTTCTGACTCAGTAAATCTAGGTTGGGGCCCAAGCATTTGCATTGTTTAAAACTGCCCTGGTGAAGCTGATGGTACCTGCCTTCTTCAGATGCTGATTTTCCATAGAAAGTCATTTCTTCCTCTCTTCTTCCCTCCTTCATTTATTTATACACATAATTATTCATGTACAATAATGTTCATTGTACTCATTGCACCATTTTTTTAAATGACACAAACCTAAGACAGACTTATGTGTTGCCTTTTGGAGCCTGGAATGCTATACCTCCTCAAAAAGAAATAAATAGTTTCTCAATATACTATTAAAAGAAAAAAAACATGGTTTGTATGTTATACAAGGCAGACTGCATGCAGGCATTTATCTCCACTCTCTTCTGTGGTCCCCTGAAATTGCATTTGTCGGTAAATGGACGAAGTCCAGCTCCCTCACCCTGATGTCTGGGTAGCTAAGATAAGTAGTGTTCCTATAGCCTTGAGACAGGATCTGATAAACTGTATTCCTATAACTTCCATACCCTTCAGTGGGCCCACATTGGCAGAATCATGCCATGTTATACAATATTTTGGTACCCTACAGGCTTTGTGTACATTTAGTAGATAAGGGACTTGGGGACTTCTCCCTGCACCACATGCAGCTGGCAGGGAGCATGGATCACCCTACCCTGGAATAAAGGCATGTCTGGCATCCCAACAGCTCCACGAATTTTATTCTGTCTGCCTGAGTCCTGACTGAACCTGCCTGGCCTTGACAGGCTGCAAGACAATCAGAGCGCTTGGCAGGACTCATTGCCATATGCTACGAATATGGAGGAGCCTTGGGGACAGGCCCCCAGAAAGGGCCCTGGACACATGCCTGGTCACCAGGATGTGGTACCTGGTGGCGAGTGTCCTGGCATCATGGGCCCCACCCCAGAAGTGACCCAATGTTAGTGGCACTCCTGACATAATAGAGAAGGCCCTGTAGGTGGTTAGGGAGGCCCTAGAAAAGCCCAGCACCCAAGCAACTGAAAGGGGGGCCACGGGCTGGGTGTTTCTTTCAGCTTTGTGAGCTGAAACAGAGACTATGCTTCACAATGCCACAAAATTATGTGAACTCTAAGGGAGAGGAGAAGCCCTGGAAGCCAGAAGCAGCACCCTGGAGGAAAATCTCCAAGCCCTGGAGTAGCTATGATCCCCCTCCTCAGCTATAGTAGATGAATGAGAAGCAGAGGACGACAATGATAAGGAACCAAGTATCCAAAAGACCCGCCCATGGTGTTACAGAAAATGAAGTCCCAGCAACCCTTGGCATCCAGGGGAGATCTGGCTGGTCCTGCCCAGATGATGGAAAATGCCACCTACTGTCCTTACATGCAAGCTGAACTAGTTGACCTCATGAATAAGTTTTGCCAACAACCCAGGGAGCTCTTAGCAGTGTGGCTCTTATGCCTGTGGGATTTAGGGGTGGGTAACATCATGTGCACTGATAATGAGATGGAAAATTTAGCTTCCATCACAACTCACTCCTCTCTGCACCAATTGCTGCAGAATAGCAGGCAGCACGGCAGGGGCAAGGCTCACACTCGTTGGAGTGGGTCATGGCAGTTGTTCGTACAGTCTGGGCAAATGCAGAAGATGTGCTAGGCAACTGTGAGCAAATGCAATCTTTTGCGGACTTAGTGGATATCCTATGGGAGTTGAGCATGCATCAGGCCCAGGGCCCTGATGTTGAATGTTTTACAGCAAGGATATAGAATCCCTCATGGTGATCCTAGCCCCATATGTCAACTGGTGTATTAATGATGTCACCACAATGGTGGCCAGTCTCGGGGAGGTGGAGTCTCACCACCACCAAAAAAACAGTTTGGGCAGTAACTCAAAGTCCCTCTGTTTCTCGGTCAAACAGCACCCCTATGCAGGTGACCAGAACACAGATGTGGTCAGATCTTTTAGGGCTGGAGTAGATTGAACTAAGATTGACAAGAAACTGAACACTTACCTGTTAGAGCTCTGGAAGCAGCTACAAGCTGACCAACATTTCCTGCAGCCCCAGAAGAAGAAGGCGGCGCAGAAGAAGCCTGGGGACAGGAACCAAGAGGCCCATTCAGTCCGACTGGAAGATCACCTGGAAGTGTCAAGCTCCTGAGAAGAGGAAGGAGATAGCATTTTGTACATTTTGTACATTTTGTACATTTTGTACACTTTGTACATTGTACATAAGGGGTCCGTCTACAGGTGGTGGGTGGGGACCAGAGGAACCCATCTACAGGGGACAGGTGGAGACAGGAGACCGCAACTCAAATTGGCTATTCATTGTTTCCCTGCAAGTGTCCAGTAGGGCCTGGCTCTCATGGATACAGGAGCTGAATGTACCCTCCTACACAGAAACCCTGAGAAGTTTCCAGGGCCTGAGTTCTCTGTTGATGGTTATGGGGCTCATAGTGTAAGGATGAAGTGTGTGCAGCTCTCTCTGGGTATCAGACATTTGCCTCCCCCATGAGTATATTGCAAATGTATTCCCTATTCCTGAGTATATCCTGGGTATTGATGTGCTCCAGGGACTTTAGCTATACACACTGCAGGAGAGTTTTGCCTGTGGGTATGAGTGGTAAAAGCCATTCTGTGGGGACATGTTCAGCATCCCCCCATGCAGATGCCACCCTCACTACGGGTAATGGTGGTGAAACAATATTCGTTGCCCAGGGGATATGAGGAAATTATGGCAACTATAGGAGAGCTGGAAAAGGTGGAGATAATTAGGGCTGCTAACAGTCCCTTTAACTCCCCCATGTGGCCCATGAGGAAGATTGATGGCACTTGGAGAGTTATAGTTGATTACTGGGAACTCAATAAGGTCATTCCTCCACTATATGCAGTGGCCCCCTCTGTGGTGGACTTGATGGACCAGTTAACTAATGCGCTGGGAATGTACCGCTTTATAGCTGACCTGGCAAATTGGTCCATTGATACTGCTCCAGAGAGTCAAGATCAGTTTGCCTTCACACAGGAAGGCTGGCAGGGGACCTTTACAGTGGTCCCTCAAGGGTACTTGCACAGCCCAACTATCTATCACAGGCTTGTGGCAGAAGACCTGGCTAAGTGGCCATGGCTCCCATTACATTGATGACATCTCGCTAACCAGTGATTTTCTTGCAGAATTAGAGAAAGTAGTGACTCAAGTGCTGCCACACCTGAAGTCCTACGGCTGGGCAGTCAATGAAGCCAAGCTGCAAGGGCCTGGACCATCTGTTAAATTCTTGAGGGTTGTCTGGTCAGTCATCCCTGATGCAGTGATACTTAATATTCAGGCATATCTGATCCCTACCACTGTGAAACAGGTCCAGATGTTTGTGGACCTGCTGGAGTACTAGAGAGTGTTTGTTCCTCGCCTTGCACAGGTCACTTACCTTTTGTACACTTTGGTGAAAAGGAGAAGGAGCTGGGACTGGACCCCAACCTCGGAACAAGAGTTCCAGGGAGTGAAGCGCATCATTAAGCACACCCAGGCTTTGCATGCTCTGGATCCTGCTAGACCCAGTAAGCTCGATGTGCATGTGACACAGGAAGGCTTTGGGTAGGGTCTGTGGAAGTGATTGGAATGGCTACATCAACCCTTGAGTTTCTGATCTTAACTACAGAAGGGAGCAGAGGTATGGTACTCCCTGATTAAAAGCAGTTGGCTGCAGTGTATGCTTCCCTGTTGGCCTAGAGGCTGTAACAGGAACTGTCTGCATGAGAGTAAGGACCACATATCCCATTGCAGGGTGGGTCTGGGACTGGATGGCCAAGCCTTGCAGTGGGATGGCCAGATGCCCACATTAGCTAAGTGGGGGGCTTATCTGCAACAAAGGAGTACTCTGTCAACTAACCCCATAGGGGCCGAGTTGCAGGATGTGTTAGGTCCAGTTATTTATGTAGATAAGAAATCTACTGCTCCTGTCCCTATAGAAGAAGTGGGAGCTAACCCCTTCCGTGAAGGGCAGGCACATATTCCCTCAGATGTGTGGTACACTGATGGATCCAACAGGGGTCAGCCTGCTGTGTGGACTGCAGTGGCTGTCCAACCAGAGACAGATATGATCTGGTTTGACATTGGCAAGGGTCAGAGTAGCTGAATTATGGTGGGCAGAATTATGGGTTGTGTGGCTGCCAATGAAGCACTACCCCTGACCATTATTTGCACAAATAGTTGGGCTGTGTACTGAGGGTTAACATTGTGGATCTCTACATGGCATGCAAATAAATGGATGCTTATGCATTGTAGGGGACTGGTTTGTTTTGGTCTGGCAAATGTGACTCAGTTCTGTGTGGAAAACCTACAGAAGCAAGGTGGTGGGCAGGAGCCAGACCTTCAAACCGACTTTTCCCATGGGAATCAGGCCTATAAAATGCATACAGACTGTTATGGCTTGCTCTTGCTAAAACTCTCTCACCCTGGTCTGAAACAGTAAATGTATATCATCTATCTTCAAGGTAATTTCCAAAGCTTGTGTGAATTTTCCCAAGGACAGAGCTAATCAGCTCACTTCCTTTCCCTTCTGCATGTGTTATTTTCATTTCCTTGATTGTACCTAAACGGTAGACAGTAATATTCTATGTAATAGATAATAAATCCTTCTTTGATGTAAGACCCAAGAAAAATAATAAGAGCCTGTCTAAGCAAGGGTCAAGGCGCTCTCCTCTTGAGAGAGTGGCCATGCCATCCCCTTTTTCTCCACGGGATTGCTGTAGCCTGTGCATTTATTCTCATCTTCAGTCACAACAGGTGGGCTCTGCCGGCCAGAGTCTGCCACAATGCATAAGCCCTTATGGGGACAAGTCCTTATGGCAAGACCTCTTGGAGTTAGACCACCAGAAACAAATCACTGTATATCATGTGACTAGACATGGACCCCTTGATTTTCCTGGGAATGATTAGACTGATACTTTAGCCAAGGTGTGCTGGCTGGAAATAGTGCCTACTGGCCTGTCAGGATGAGAAGTAGCTCAGTGACTACACTGTCACCTCTCACATGCTGGACAGAAAGTCATGTGGTTCACTGTAAAAACTTGGGGGTTACCTGTCGCCTTAGCAGAAGAGCAGGAAGCTTGTGAAACCTGTGCTGTCTGCTCATGAGAACATCCCTAGAGGCCTGTAGGAACTACTGGACAGGTGGTGCAGGGACAGGTACTGCTGACCCAATGGCAGCGGTATGTATTTGGGCCCCTACCTAGTTCAGAGGGGTATAGTTATGCAATCACACGTGTGGACACGGCCACAGGACTTTTAGTTGCTTACCCAGCATGACACCCAGATCAGAGAGCAGTAATTGCTGTGCTGGAATGGTTATGTGCTGCCTATGGATAACCATTGATCATTGAAAGTGATCAGGGGACACTTTTTACTGGAGCCTTGGTGCAACAATGGGCTCCAGACCTGCAGATTGACTGAAAGTTCCATATAGACAATCACCCCCAAGTTGCCAGGATTATTGAACAGTATAATGGCTCATTAAAGCAGGGTCTGTGAAAGCTGCCACTCCCACACTGGGGGGTTGGAAGAAATGCTTATGGACTGTCCTCAGGACACTAAGTGAGAGGAGTCAGAGGGAGCGCAGCCAGCTCCAGTGGAAGCGCTGCTTCACCAGACTGCTGCACCAGTTCAGCTGCAGGTACAGACTAAGGATGCCTTGCTGAAAGCAGACATGGGAAAACAGGAACATTCTCTTGCCTGCACCTGAGGGCATAGAGCATGGACAGATGGCCACTTGGATGTGGCCTTGGAAAATAAAAGACCCCCCCACATGCATTTGGTGGCTCTTGTGGCCCCTTGGGGACAATTGGTGGAGAGAAACTTGCAAATAGTGCCCTGGGTGATTGGGGCATGGCCTCCAGTCTTAAAAGTGACATACCCCAGGTCAGCAGACCATGAAATGCTTCTTTGTGTCACCTTTGTGATTTCCCTATGGCCCATTATGAGTTCTCCACTATTGTTACAAGTAGATGCTGAATTCCCAGTTGAGGCAAGCAAAATATGGTATTCCTGCCCAGGAAGGCCCTCTCTGCTAGCCACTGTCTTGCCAGCTGACAAGAGACTTACTTGTATATTGCCTGAGGGTCATAATTTGCCATTTTTGATGCCTATAGCTGCTTTGTCATTTTGCCCTTAGAGTGCAAAGTAACACCCTAGTGGATTGGGTTCATACCTATGCCTCAGTAGTTAACCAATCAGCATGCTGGGTCTGCACTGAACTCCCCCTGAGCACATTGGCCAGATTCCCATGGCTCATCTCTCCAATTTCTGCATAAAATTGGTCCTGGTTACAGAACCATGGAATAGTGAACATCCCTTGTGGAATGCTACCTGGACTGACATCTATGCTGAGGTGGAGCAGCAGTATGACTAGCCCCAACCATCAGCTGGCTACTCCATATGGGATGACTCAGGGTGGCTCACAGCTGAGGCCTTGGAACTGGCTGGACCAGCTCCCCTCTGTATTGAAATACTCAAAGGAAAATCCCAGGTGGGCTGGACCCCTATGGGTCTGTGTCAGCATCATACTCATAGGCATTGTTAGAAGACACGGAAAAACACATGGGTTATAGTTCCCATGGGGGCCCTCTGTGTGTGTGGCTCACATGAGTGGCCTTACCTGCCTGGAAATTAGACTGGCCACTGTACCTGGGGGTGGCCTTATTTGCCTGTTCAAGTTCAGAAAAATCTTGCAATCTGGTCAACCAACTGGAAAGTGTCTAAGACACAACACTGGGGAAAGCATACTCCCTGGTGATATTATCCATTAGCTGTTTTTTTTTTTTCTCCTCAAGTTGCTTCTATGGTGACTGAGACTGAGATAACTGCTTTGGCTTTGCACACTGCTTGTGTGTTGAATGCAACATATGAGTCCTCATTTGAAGCCTCTTAAATGAGGAAGTGTATCAGTTGAGAAAAGTAGCCTTACAAAACCATATGACCTTATATATGCTCACGGCATCCCAGGTTGGGCTATGTGCCCTAGTAGGGGTTGAATGCTGTGTATATGTTCCTGGTGCCTACCACAATGTTAGCCAAGCTCTGTGGGCATTATCTTCTGAGATCTGTGCCATTGCACACCTAACAGGTGATCTTTTGCAGGAATGGTGGGCGTCCCCAACCACTTAATGGCAATGGGTCCTTATTGTCTTAGGCAGCAGCGCTTATGTTTTGGTTGCTTGTTGCTGTAGTTTATACTGCTATTGTGGTTTATGGGTGCAGGGCTCTGCCTTCCTTGCCAAGGGATCTTTGAGAAGACACATTCACATAGATTGTGTGGTGAGGAGCCCAGAAGGGGTGGATTGTAGGGTAAGTGGAGGCAGTCTGGCTCCCTCACCCCAATGTCTGAGTAGCTAAGATAAGTAGTGTTTCCAAAGCCTTGAGGCAGGATCTAATAAACTGTATTCCCATAACTTCCATACCCTTTGGTGGTCCTACATGGACAGAATTGTGCTGTGTTATACAATATTTTGGCAGCCTGCCAGCTTTGTGTGCATTTAGTCTATAAGGGACTTGGAGGCATCTCACTGCATGACACGCAGCTTGCAATGAGCATAGATCATCCCACCTTTGAATAAAGGTATGTCTGGCATCCCAACAGCTCCATGCATTTTCTTCTGTCTGCCTGAGTCCTGAGAGAACCTGCCTGGCCTTGACAGGCTGCAAGACACACTCAAAGGAATAAAAAGGTATAAGTCAACTAGGACAAAGTGGAAGGGGGACCAAAAGTGAAAGATGAAACAGAACACACAAGGGCAACTGGTTCAGAAGATCTGAAAAATCTGAGACCTCAGGTGGCAGGTGGGGAAACCACAGGAAGCAAGGGGTCCATGGCAAGGCATCTGGAGAGACACTGCAGTTAGCAGAAAATTGTGAAGGGTGTAGTGTACTGTTGGTGGGAATGCAGATGGGTGGAGCCACTGTGGAAAACAGTATGGAATTTCCTCAGAAAACTAAAAATGGATCTTCCTTTTGACCCAGCAATTCTAATGCTGGGAACCCTGAAATTCTAATTCTAAGAACCCTGAAACACCAATCCAAAAGAACCTCTGCACCTTAATGTTCATAGCAGCATGAGTTACAATAGTCAAGTGCTGGAAGCAACCTAAGTGCCTGTCAGCAAATGAATGGATCAAAAAACTATGGTACATTTACACAATGGAATACTACGCAGCAGAGAGAAAGAAGGGATCTCTTACCCTTTGCGACAACATGGATGGAACTGGAGAGCATTATGGTAAAGGAAATAAGTCAGGCAGTGAGGGATAAATACCATATGATCTCAACTTTAACTGGAACATAATCAACAAAAGAAAAAAGCAAACAAAATATAACCAGTGACATTGATATTAAGAACAATCTAACAATAACCAGAAGAAAGGGGAAAGGGGGCAATGGGGGGAAGGGTTTTCAGAAACTACTATAAAGGATACATGGGCAAAACCAAGGGGGAGGGTGGAAGCAAGGGAGGGAGGTCGGTTTGGCTGGGGTGGCAGAGAGTGGTGGGGGGAAAATGCAGACAACTGTAATTGAACAAAAATAAAATAATTTAAAAATAATTCAGCTATTCTAATACTTCAGATAATAAGCTTTGAAACAAGTGATTCACAATACCTTCCATAAATAACATTATAGAAATATTAATTCAAAAAGCAAGATATATTGTTTTATCTACCAATTGATTTCCTGATTGATTTAGCCTGTTCTTAGCCAAAAGAAATGTATGAAAGAAATGTAATTAAAATGAAAGTAAATACATTTATGCAAAAATAAATAAATCCTATCCCTCAAAAAAAAAGATTTTTTGAATATACTTGATAAAAAGATACTCTGTCTGAAAAAAAGAAAAAGAAAATTGTGAAGGGTGAAACTGAAAACAGCAAGTGTGGGTTTGTGAGTGAACTGCTATACCAGCCCCCAAATCCTCTTCTTCATCCCCATAAAATACAGGGATGGACCAGAGTTGGCGTGGACTTAGGAATACTTTACCCAGCAGAGAATGAAGTTGGAAGGGGTTGGGGGGCAATGCTGAAACTCACCATTCACTGGAGCCTCAAGTCTTCCCTCCACTGGAGCCTCAAGCAGGGCTTCAGAAATGTCCTCTGAGAGAAACTGACCAATCTAAGAGATAAGTTACTGATACTCTAATGACATCTGAGGCCCCCAACAGAATAGCCATGCTCCTGTGTCCCCAATGGGAGACCCTGAGAAAAGAAGATACTCAGGCCCCCAGAGCTTCCAATCAACCTTGAATGACTCAGTTGCATGTGGAAGGAAATCCATGATTATAAGACACGTGAGGAAATAGTCACCAGTGAAAGATGGACCAAACAGACAGACAGGAATGACTGGTAGGAGTCGGAGTGAGCAGCAGTGAGGTCCTCTGGCTGTCTGGTCTTTAACAGGTATGTTCTGCACCTTTACAACAAGCCTTTGTTACTTTTACTATTTAAAGCTGTTGAATGTACTTGTTTGTTGTATACCTTTTGTATAGTAAGTACTGTGCCAGATACTGGGTATGCTGAGATAAAGTCACAGCCCTGTCCCTGTGGGACTCACAGCCTCCAGGCATTTCGCTGGGGTCATTTCTCAAAATACAAGTGCTCTTGAGAGGTGCAGCCCCCAGCCACTCACCTGTTCGCTTCTTCTCACCAGTAGGGAGAATTGTTGGTCCCCACCACAGGCTTGAGACTTTTCTTACCTTCCCCCAAACTGTTAAAGTTGAGACTCCTCATCACTTAAGGTTTTAAACATGATTCTTTTTTACATAAACACCAAAAGCACAATCCATGAAAGAATTGCTAAATTGAAATGTATTAAAATTGAAAACTTCTTCACTGTGAAACACAGTGTTAACAGAATGAAAAGGCAAGCCACAGCCTGTGAGAAAATATTTGCAAAACACATATGTGATAAAGAACTTGTATTCAAAATATGCAAATTGGAAATACCAGAGCAAAAGTCACTAGGAAAAGGTTTTCTCTGCTTCCATCTACTTACATATTGGGAATAACACCAGTGTGGGTTACCCTGGTGCTTTTCTGTTGCAGTTTAGTGTGTGGCCTATAAATAACACCTAAGTGAAAGGTCACAATGTAGTACTCTTTGCTGCCCTGTCATGTGCAACAAGTGAATGACACCAGAGTAAAAATAACAAGGAAAAGCACTTCTCTGCTGCTATCTACTGTGCACCTTGAAAATAATGCCAGAGCCCTGGCTGGTGTGGCTCAATGGATTGAGTGTTGGCCTGCAGACCATCTGCATTTCAATTTCCAGTCAGGGTACATGCCTGGTTTGTGAGCCAGGTCCCCAGCAGGGGAAGCGTGAGAGGCAACCACACACTGATATTTCTCTCCCTCTCTTTCTCCTTCCCTTCCCCCTCTCTAAAAGTAAATATATAAAAACTTTTTTAAAAAATAAAGAAAATGCATAGTGAAGGTCTTAAGGAAAAGCACATCTCTGCTGCTATTTATGTGTCTTGGAAATAACACGTAGCGCAGGTTATGAAATGTACTTCTTTTCTGCCACCCACTGTACAAATTGGAAGTAACACCTGAGTTTGCTAGTAGGAAAACCTCTTCTCTATAGTCATCTAGTGTATCTTGAAAATAATACCTGAGTAAAGATAACCAGGAAAAAGCTCATCTATGCTGCCATCTAGTCTGCATATTGGGAATAACACCTAAATGGAGGTCACCAGTGAAAGCTGTTCTCTGCTACCATCTAACCTGCAACTAAATGAATAACATCTGAGAGTATGTCATGAAAAAGTGATTCTGAGACATCATCCATTGTGCATCTTAAGAACCTGATCAACAAAACAAAGAAACAAGCAAGATATAACCAAAGACACTGAAATAGAGAACAGGCTGAGAGTGACCAGAGGGGAGAGGAGAGGGAATTTTGGGGAAATTTCAGGGGAAAAGGGGAAGGGTTTACAGGAACAAGTATAAAGGACACATGGACCAAAACTAGCGGGATTGGAAAGCAAAGGGAGGAGGGGAGGGATGGGTGGGTGGGCTGGAATGGGAGTAAAGGACAGAAAACTGTACTTGAACAATGATTAAAATAAAATTTAAAAAAAAAGAATAATACCTGATTTGTCAAGAAAAGCTTTTTTATGGTGTCATCTAGTGTGAATCTTGTGGGGAAAGGCACCTTGGTGGAGGTAACTAGGAAAAGGTCTTCTCTTGTGCTATTTAGTGGGCACCTTGGAAATATAGTCATACCTTAGTACTTGTTGGTTTCAGAGCTTGTCAAACCCTGTACTCATTGAATTTTGATGAGCAAAAAATGTTTCAGCACTCGGAGCTTCCTTGGGGATCACAGCATTTGCTAGAACTTGTATGAGTCAAGATGTCACCCCACATGAGAAAATGCTTCATCACTCATCACCTGCTTGGTAGTCATCAGTTTTGACACTCATCATGAGTTCCAGAAAGAATTAACAATGAGTACCAAGGTACCATTGTACTAGACATATCCAAGACCAATTCAGAAATTCTATACAAAATAGGCATCGCATTGATTTTTTATTTATTTTAATTTTATATATTTCTTCCTATATTGATTACATTCATAAGTAATTTTAGGCTTCTATTTTTTATTTGCATTCAATTACAGTTGTCCCAATTTTTCCCCAATTGTTCTCCTGTTCCCCACCCACCCACCCTCCTGCCCCCTTTGCCAAATATTAATTGACCATAAAGACTTGGTTTTATTTCTGGGCTCTCTATTCTACTCCATTGACCTATGTATTTGTTCTTATATCAGTACAAGACTGTTTTGATAACAGTGGCCTTGTAATATAGTTTGATATCAGGTATTGTGATCCCTCCCACTTTGTTCTCCTTTCTCAAAATTGCTGAGGCTATTCATGGTTGTTTATGGTTCCATATAAGTTTTTGAAATATTTGTTCTATAACTTTGAAATGTGTTGGTATTTTGATTGGGATTGCATTGAATTTATAGATTGCTTTGGGAGGTATGGACATTTTAATGATGTTAATTCTTCCAATTCATGAACATAGTATACGCTTCCATTTATTTGTGTCTTCCTTAATTT
Source organism: Trachops cirrhosus (assembly GCA_028533065.1). Classification (NCBI taxonomy): domain Eukaryota; kingdom Metazoa; phylum Chordata; class Mammalia; order Chiroptera; family Phyllostomidae; genus Trachops; species Trachops cirrhosus. The sequence goes on from JAPYXV010000344.1 coordinate 12,835, forward strand.
CTATCTTCAGTGTTCTGTAGATTTCTGAGTACAGGTCTTTCACCTCCTTGGTTGAACTTATTCCTAGGCAGTTTATTTTTCTTGTTGCTATAGTAAGTGGATTTTTTTTCCTCTATTTTGCTTCTGATATTCCATTGTTGGTGTACAAAAATGCCTTCAATTTCTGAATATTGACTTCGTTTTTCACTCTTTTGCCAAATTCGTTTATTAGGTTGAGTAATTTTTTGGTGGTCTATAGGGTTTTCTATGCACACTATCATATCATCTGCAAACAATGACAGTTTATTTCCACCTTTCCAATTCGGATGCCTTTTATTTCTTTTTCTTGTCTGATCACTGTGGCAAGAGCTTCCAATGCCATGTTGAACAGAAGTGGTGAAAGTGAACAACCTTGTCTTGTTCCTGATCTTAGCAGGAAAGTTTTAGTTTTTTCCCATTGAGTATGATGTTGGCTGTAGGTCTCTCATATACGGCCTTTATTATGTTGAGGTATGCTCCCTCTATTCCCTCTTGGTACTGTTTTTATCATAAATAAAAGTTTTTTTATTACTGCATCAATTTCTTCAGGTGTTATTGGTCTGTCCAGGCTTTCTGCTTCTTCTTGATTCAGTTTTGGATGATTATGTATTTCTAGAAATTTGTCTATTTTTCCCAGGTTTTCAAATTTCTTTGCATGTAATTGTTCATAGTGCTTTCTTACAATCCTTAGTATTTCTGTGGTATCAGCTGTAATTTCTCCTCTTTCATTTCTGATTTTATTTAGTTGGATCTTCTCTCTATTTTTTCTTGATGAGTCTGGTTAAAGCCTTGTTGATTTTGTTTATTGTTTTCAGAGAACCAGGTCCTGGATTTGTTGATCCTTAGAATTATGCTTTTAGTCTCTATGTGATTTAATTTACTCTGATCTTGATTATGTCTTTCCTCCTACTCACTCTGGGCTTTGTTGTTGTTCCTCCACTTTTTATAGATATAGGGTTAGGTTATTTATTTGAAATGTATCTATCCTTTTTAACACTTGTTTAAAGTTTTAATTTATTTATTTGTAGAGAGAGGAGGAGGAGAGAGAAAGAGAGGGAGAGAAACATCAATGTGTGGTTGCCTCTCACGTGCTCCCTGCTGAGGGCCTGGCCCACAACCCAGGCATATGTCTTGACTGGGACTCAAACCAGCAACCCTTTGCTTCACATGCCAGTGCTCAATCTACTGAGCCATACCAGCTGGGGGTCTATCTTTTTTAGATAGACCTGTATTGTTACAAACTTCCATCTCAGTACTGCCTTTGCAGTGTCTCATAGGTTTGCAACCATTGTGTGTTCATTTTCATTTATTTCCAGAAACTTTCTGATTTCTTCCTTGACCTTATTATTAACCCATTCATTGTTTAATAGCATGCTATTCCATCTCCATGAATTTAACTGTTTTTATGTTTTTTCCTTGAAGTTGGCTTCTAGTTTCAAGACATTGTGATCTCAGAAAATGTTTGAAATGATTTCAATTTTCTTGAATTTGTTGAGGCTTGTTTTGTGTACCATCATGTGGTCTATCTTTGAAAATATTCCACGTGCGTTTGAAAAGAATGTATATTTTGCTCCTTTGGGATGAAAGGCTCTGTATATATCAGTTAAGTCTAAAATTTGATCTAAAGTGTCATTTGGTCCCACAATATCCTTGCTGATTCTTTCTTTGGACAATCTGTCCATTGTTGATTGTGTGGCATTAAATTCCCTTAGTATGTGTGTTGCTGTCTATATCATTCTTGAAGTCCTCTAAGATTTTCCTTATATATTTGAGTGTTCTTTGTTGGATGCATATATGTTTACCATGTTTATATCTTCTTGATGGAATATATCCTTGCGTACCAAGAAGTGTCCTTCTGTGTCTCTTTCTATGGCCTTTGTTTTGAAGTCTATTTTGTCTAAGTATTGCAACCTTGGCTTTTTTTTTTCCTACCAATTTGCTTGGAAAATTTGTTCCCAGCCCTTCACTTTCAGTCTATGTAGGTCTTTTGTTCTGAGGTGGGTCTCTTGTAGGCAGCATATATGTGTGTCATGTGTTCTTATCCATTCAACTACCTTATGCCTTTTGATTGGAGCATTTAATCCATTTACATTTAAGGTTATTATTTTTTATTTATTCTTTTTTTGAAATGCTTTATTTATTTCTTTTTAGACAGAGGGGAAGGAAGGGAGAGGAGAGAGAAAGAGAGGGAGAGAAACATCAATGTGTGGTTGCCTCTCATGCACCCCCTACTGGGGATTGACCCATAACCCAGGTATGTGCCCTGACTGGGAATCGAACCAGTGATCCTTTGGCTCACAGGCCAGCATTCAGTCCACTGAGCCATAACAACCAGGACTATTTAAGATTATTATTGATAGGTACTTACATATTTTGCCTTCCATTTAAATAAGAACCTCTCTGGATAAAGTAGTCTTGGTTGCAGGCCTTGACTTATCATTACTTGGAATATTCCTTGCCATTCCCTTCTGGCTTATGGTGTTTCTGTTGACAAGTCAGGTGCCAGCCTTACTGAGGCTTCTTTGTATGTTACTTCCTGTTTCTCCCTTGCTGCCTTTAAGATTCTCTCTTTGCCTTTGAATTTTGCCATTTTAATTATGATGTGTCTCGGTGTGGGCTACTTTGGGTTTATCTTTATTGGGACCTGGGCTCACATGACTTTTTATCTCATCAAATTAGGGATGTTTTCTGTCATTACTTTTTCAAACAAATTTTCTATTCCTTGTTCCCCTTCTCCTTCTATTATCCCTATTATATGGATATTTTTATGTTTCATGTTGTCTTGCAGTTCCTTTAATGCCTCTCTTTGTTCTTTTTGAGTCTTTTTTCATTTTGTTGCCCTACCTGTGTATTTCTTTCTACCTTGTCCTCCAGCTTATTGATTCAACCCTCTGGTTCCTTTAACCTGCTCTTAATTTCTTCCACTATATTCTTCATTTCAGATATTGTATTTTTCATTTCCTCCTGGATCTTACTGATAATTTCTATGTCTTTTCTAATCCTGCTGTAGTTCCCAATAAGTTCCGTGAGGCTTCCCTGAAGCTCTTTGAAGTTCTCACTGAGCTCCTTGAGCCTCCTTATAACCATTATTTTGAACTTGATGTCTAATTGTTTGGTTGCCTCGATTTCATTTAGCAGTCTTTCTGGGGATTCCTTTCCTTTCAATTGGGAGTTGTTTCTTTGTCTGCCCATTTTATGGGACTCTTCTTTCTTGTTACTGTGTGTTAGTTAGTTTATGTGCTCTGACACTTTTTTGTGGTGCAATATTCTTTCCTAGGAGACCTGTGGGACTCAGACCTGTGCAGTTTCCTTTATCACCTGGGCTTGATGTTCCTGTGCTGCCCCTTAAGCCTTTTATGAGGGCTCTCTGGTGTATACTGTTGTACAGGTGCTGTAAGAACAAAAACCAAACAGTCCAAGAAACAGATCCACACCAACAAAAATAACCCCCACCCATAATTACACTATCAACAGCAGATGAGCTAGTATTAATAAAGGTATAAAAAAGATAAGACTATTATAAGAAAAGAAAAATAAATATGAGATGATTAACTGAAAGAAAGTTTTTTTTGAAGGTAGAGAGAGGAACAATAATACAAGTAGGGAATAGAGACAAGGTGAAGCAGGAAAAAAATAAAATTTACTTTATAACTAAAAAGGGGAGGAGGGAAGGAGGAATGGAATAAGAGAGGGGAAGCATATAGTATTAGGTTAAAACCAAAATTTAAAGAAATATATATATGTATATATCTAGTGAGATAATAAACAGACAACCACAACACACACACATGGATCTAATTGCAGAAAAAAATTGTCTCCTATCTCAGTCAGTGTATCCTTTGTTTCTGACCAGATCTTTCTTATGCCACTGAGGTCCTCACTGAGTTTTTTGTTGATGAAGCCAACTGGGACTCCTGTGCCCCTTTGACTCCTGATGCAGAAGGGATAGGTAGCTTCCAGATGGTTAATAATGTAAGAAAACACTGGGCCCTGGGGAGGATGTCATTTAGGGATGGAGTGCCCTGTCCATAATGTGGTCTCATAGTTATTAAGAATCTTGGGGCCCCATGTATGTGTGTATGATTGTTGCCAAGTCTGAGGTTACAAGAAATATTTCTGCAGTGAGATGGTGGTAAGGGTTGGGTGTGTCCCCAACTGCAGGTAGAAAAGCAAAGCCAGCAGGAGTTGGGATTCTACTAGTTCAAGGGATTGGGCAAAGCAAGCTGCCAGATCAAGGGAGGTTTTAGACAAACCTAGGCAGAAGGATGAGGGAAATGCCAGTTAGAGCTAACTGAGCTCAAGCCATGTTTTAATCTGTTTGGGGGAGTAATTCTGGAAATCCCTCTGGAGAAAAGCAGCCCACAGAAAGGTAAGTAGGTCCTTCTCTGTCATGATGGGAGTGGAGCATCAAGCAAGGAGATCAAGGACAAGGGAGAAGAATGTCTGGGGGGTTACTGGAGGTGTTTGAGAAGTCAATGGGGAGAGAGAATTGGGATTCATTAATTTTTAGAGGATATTATGATAATGACAATAGTCAGGAGAAAGACAAGGAGAAGGAAGTCTAAGATCAGAGGGTACATGAGTACTAAGCTATTTTGGTCTTCCTCTGGTATTTGAATGATTCAGAGCATGTGGGGGTTAGGATACTGGATCAGAACTGCAGGAGACTGGACTTTGATGAGATGCCAGGACTCATAGCAGGTGGTGAAGACTTTTTGAACCTAGAAGAATGAATCCATTGACATAGTCTCCATAATTTTGTTGCCATGGGTATGGTGAGGAGGACCATAAGGGTTATTCTCAACAAGGGGCAAGGGGCCCCTTTGAGTTCAAGGGAGTTTTTAAAAGTGTGCAATCCCCAGGCTCTAGGGGAGTAGGAGCCAATGTGTTGTTAGTTGGTTTGGGTAGTACCCTGTCCACATGGTCACGCAGTAGCTGTCTTATCAGGTCAATGGTGAGGAGGTAATCTCCCAAGGGAGATGGAGAGTTAGGAAAGTTTCCTGGTAGAAAAGGTCTGCCATACATTAGCTCAAAAGAGCTGAGGAATGTGAGGCTTGTGAAGTGGACCTTATTCTGCCTAGTGACTGTGGGAGAAGAGAGATCCAGTCTATATGGAGCTCTAGAACTAGTTTGATTAAGTGTGTTTTAAGAATAGAGTTGGCCTTTTCAACCTTGGCAGAGGACTGGGGTCAATACGGAATATGGAGTTTCCATGGGATGTTCAGGGCTCTGTCTGTCTCCTGAGTGATTCAAGATATAAAGGCAGGGCCATTATCTGACTGTAGAGTGGTTGGAAAACTGAAGCAGGGAATGATGGATTCAAGGAGAGCCCGGGTAACTTCAGCTGCCTTTTCTGAGGTGGTGGGATAAGCCTTGACCCACCCTGAAAAGGTGTCTACCATTGTCAGCAGGTATTTGTATTTTTTAACGGGGCTATGTGGGTAAAGTCAATTTGCCAGTCCTGTCCTGGGACATAGCCTCAGGCTTGGTGGGTGGGAGAGGATGGGGTAGCTTTAAGTGCCCCTTGTGTAGTAGTGTGTGTGCATGTGTGGCATTGCTGAGTGATGGTTTGGAAAAGTGAGGAAAGTTCATGGCTATAATTAGGGGGTATAGAAATTTGAGGAGAGGATGGAATCCTACATGGAGGGCCTTGTGGAAATGAGAGAGGAATTCTTCTCTTTGGTTTAGGGGAAGTATTAATCGCCCTCCTTTGGTGAGCCACTCACCTTCCCAGACTGCCCCTTCTTGTACAAGTTTTAATTTCTTCCAGAGGATGTCTTGGTGTTAGAGTAGAAGAGCTAGGAGTAGGTATTTTAGGGGCAGGAGGGGTGACTGCTTGTTTAGCGTGTTTGTCTGCTCACTCATTCCCAATTGGGATGGCAGATGTGTCACCTGGTGTCATTTGCAATGAACAACTACTATTTCAGAAGTTTTCTGTGCTGCTAAGAGGAGTTTAGAGATGAGGTCTGCATTGGTGATGGGGGATCCTTTGGATGTGAGAAAAACCCTCTCTGCCCATATGGAGGTATGTAAGTATAAAATATGGTAGGCATATTTGGAATCAGTGTATTGTTGATTTCTCTGTCCTTTGCCAGGCTGAGGGCTCGAATGAAGGTAATGAGCTCAGCTCATTGTGTGGATGACCCTGGTGGAAGGGGGCTAGCATCAATGACTTCAGTGGAGGATACAATAGCACATGGAGCCTTGTACTGACTCATGTTCATGAATGAAGTCCCATCTATGAACCAGGTGTCTTCTGGGGAAAAGAAAGGCAATTCAGAGATATGTGGAAAAGGTGAAATGATGGTGGACAGGAATCCAGTGCAGGAATGTTCCTCTCCTGTGGTTTCTGGTAGGGGGAGGAGTGCAACAGAGTTTATGATGGTGCATCTAGTTACTTTTACATGGGATGCCTGGAGTAAAGTTAGGAAGAATTGCTGTAGCCTTGAGAGATGCAAGAATTTTTCTTCCTGATTGGCAATTAAGTCTGCTATTGCACGGGGCGGGGGTGGGGGGTGGACAGTTACAGGTTGAGAATAAGTAAGCCTCTAATTCTTGGGTCTCTGCCATAATGCAGCAGCCAGGGCCCTCAGGCTTGTAGGCCTGCCTCGAACTGTAGGGTCTGGCTACCAAGATAAGTAGGCGATTACTTTAAGGTTAGGTCCTGATTTTTGTCCCGATAATCCTAAAGCTGTTCCTGGCCTTTTGTCCATATAAAGGATAAAAGGCTTTTCTAGGTTAAGGAGGACTAGAGCCAGAGCTTCTGTTAAGGCTTTCTTCAGGTCCTCAACCCAGTTGGCACACTGATTTATTTGGTGGCAGGGGCTCATTTAGTGGGCCCTTGGCAGCATCATACAGTGATTTAGCTATGAGGCTGAAGGTTGGGGACCTAGATTCTAAAATATCCGCCAATCCAAGGAAGGAAAGGAGGTCTCATTTAGTTGTAAGAATTGGCATGGAGGCAATGAGGGTCTTAATGTCAGGGGTAATCTCTGTTTTGGGGGGAAAGAGTAAATCCTAGAAATACTACTGATGATTTGGATAGTTGAGCCTTATTGAGGAAAACTCAGTAACCTAATTGTCCAAAGTGATTAAGGAGTTGGGCCGTGTGTGTCTGTCTGCAAGTCTTTTAGGGTCAGTCTGAAGAGTAGAAGATCATCAACATGTTGTAGGAGGGTTCATGGGGAGAGATCAGTGGCTTTAAGATCCCTAGCCAGGGCTTGCCCAAAAAAGGAGGGGGAATGTCTCAAAACTGTTGGGGTAAACTGTCCAAGTAAGTAAGTTGTTGGGAGATTTGGGTGTTAGGCTCAGTCCAAGTGAGTACAAAGAGATTTTGAGAGTCAGAGTGTAAAGGAATGGTGGAAAAATGCATCTTTGAGGTGGAGGACAGAATAATAGGTAATGTTTAGAGGGATAAGAGAAAGAAGAGTGCATGAGTTAGAGATTACTGGGTAGAGGGGAATAACAGCCTGGTTGATGACTCGTAAGTCTTGAACTAAATAAGTGCCATTTGGTTTTTTGGCTGGGAGAATGGGGGTGTTGTGTGGGGAGTTTGTGAGTCATAGTAATCCTGCATGAAGGAGGTGGCTTATGATGGGTTTTATTCCTTGTAGGGCCTCATGTGCTAGTGGTATTGAGGCCTTGCTGGAAAGTTGGAAGGATCTTGGAGGGAGATCCAAACCAGGGGTTGGTGTTTAGCTATAACAGGAATATCAGTGTCAAACTATAGGATGTACTTCTGTGGCTGGGAAGGGTAGCAACTTGTGAGGTTTGAAACTAGCTAGAGATAGCAAAAAGAGCCTTTGAGGATTTGAAAGAGAAGGAATGAGTATTTGAGCTTTAAATTTGGCTAGGAGGTCTCTTCCTAGAATTGGTGTTGGACAGTGAGGGAGTAATAAGAAGGAGTGTATGAAGGAGTGCCCATTTAAGGGATGTGTCAGAGGGGAAGCAGTCAGGGGTTGAGAAATTATACCGCTGACCCCAACAATAGAAACTGAGAAACAAACAGGACTTCCAGAATATTTGAGAAGAGCAGAGTAAGTGATCCCCATGTCTATTAGACAGGATATTGGCTTACCTGCTACTGACAGCATTACCTGTGGCTCCACCATGGAGATGATTAGGCTCTGCATATGGTGGTTCCTGGGCACCCTCAGTCTTCTGCCACTAACCCCAAAATGTCTGGAAGTTCAAAATCAGGGGTCCGACCTGAGTGGGTAACCAATATCCCCTTACCTTGAGAGGCCTGGGGGCAGTCAGACTTCCAATGGCCCTCTTGTTTACAGAGAGGTCAAGGCTGTGGTGGAGGCCATGGTTGCGGGCAGCACCTGGCCCAGTGACCTGGCTTGCTACATTAAAAGCAAGTTCCCAGGGGAGGCTTTCCTTTCCTTTGCCTTTTCTGTTCGGCAGCCATTGGGTGTCTTCTGGTGTTGAGGGTAAGAGCTAGTAAGCCTGACAATGATTTGGCCTTTGCCTCCTCTCTTTCCCTCTCTTTTTGAGCTTGTTCCTCATCTCTATTGCTAAAGACCTTAAAGGCCAGGTTCATTAGTTCAGTTTGTCCAGTCTTGTCTCCAGCATCAAGCTTTTGAAGCTTTCTCCTTGTGTCTGGGGATGACTGTGAGATAAAATGTATATGGAGAAGTAGGCTGCCTTACGGGGAATCTGGGTTTAATAGAGTAAACCATTAGAGGATGTCCCAGAGATGGCACAGAAAGGCTACAGGGTTTTCATCTGATCCTTATGTAATTTCCTTAAGTTTGTCATAATTGACTGTCTTATTCACTGAGGACTTATGGTCAGAAATTAGGCAGCTGATCATATGACTACAAGCCCACCTGCCTGGTCTCTCCTCCTGATAATCCCAGTCAGGTTCTTCACATGGGATGGCAGTAGCACCCACTGGACTATTATTAGGGTCTTGTCTGTTTAAAGCATCTGCATGGGCCTGAGCCACTAACCAAACTCATTCCTTCTCCTCCAGGACAGGAAAGTAGAAAGAATGACATACAGATCCTTGCACATAAGGTCATAAGAGACAGTAAGGTATACAAATTCCTTAATAAAGCACGTAGGGTCAGAGGAGTAGGATCCTAATCCTACTTGTTTGACCTGAGAAATCAGAGAGGAAGAAGGGGACATGTACTCAAATTGAACCCTGGGACCTGGTGACTTCCTTAAGGGAGCACATGGAGCACATGCCGAGGGGTAGAGGGTCACCCCAGGACTGTGTTCAGTGGGGTGAAGGAGGGGGATAACTGGGACTGGGGTGAGTAGAGGAATGGGAGGAAGGTGAGAGAGGGTTGGTTTAGGAGCCTGGGTAAGGTGTAGGGAGGGGGCACGACGGGAGCAGAGGAAAAGAGTGATCAGAAGGATTGAAAGGAGGGTCAGTAGAGTCAGAGTGTGAGGACTTGGATGGAGGGGGTTGGAGAAGTAGGACTTGGTAAGTGGAACAGGATTGACAAAGGGAGGGGCACCTGCACAGGTCAAAAACACCTAAATATAGGGTATTTCACTCCACTTGTCCATATTATGACAAGTTCTCAAGATCAGTAAGACGTTGAGGGTCAAAGGACCCATTTTCAGGCCAGATGGACCCATTGTCTAATTTATATTGAGGCCAAGCACTATTACCATAGAAAATGAGTCTCTTTGGTTGGATTTTGGACTTTAGGTTTGATTTTTTTAAGGTTGTGAAGGAGACATCCCAGCAGAACATCTTGTGTAGGGCAGGACTGAGATGCCCCCGTACTGGAGATAAAGGTAAGGAAGATAAGTGTTGCTTGAACCAGGAACCATTGAGGGGGCATCCCTTCCTCAGGGTGTCCTGGTCCATGCAGCCAAGTGGAGGAGGCTAAGAAAAGGGCATCCCCTTGACTCAATCTCCTTCCGGTTACCAGACCCACAGACAACTCCCAACTTGGCACTGAGATTTGCTGAAGTGTTGTCCAGGACGACAGTGAAGAAAAGAAAGAATCGGAAAGGAACAGAGTCTTATTTCCTTACCATGAGATATTTGCCAGTGTTGACGTGATGTCCAGACAAGTGGGTCTCCCCAGTTTACTGACCTGGCTCCCAGGTCTCCAAACCTCACTGAGACAGGGCTAGAGGGTTAGCCCAGAATGAGCTTCCACTGCCCACTGCTCCCCTTAGGAGGGGAGTTGACATCCCAGGTTTTGGCATCAAAATGTTAGGTAGCCAAGGTGGCTAAGAAAGGACCTGGATCCAGAAAAGTCTAATTAAGGGTTTTTATTCCAGGCAGGACACTTCGATCAGGTAAGCTGGGTCTGAATGGATGGCAGCCTCAAGGGAAAGGGTAGAAGGGCTCTTAAGGGGAGCTACCCTGCAGATCTGCTCCAGGTGTCCAGGGTGTATGATCTGGGAAGGCTAATTCTGTAGAAAACTCAAGAGAGGGGAGGGGGCAGTGAGGATTCAACCAGTTTCCAGCAGGATGCCAACAGCTATGCCTCAGTTGTTTCTGATATGGGGACTCTCCTAGTCAGGTATTTAGCCAGTGATGTACACCTTCTTTGTCCCAGCATAGGTGGTGGATTAGGTCCATGTCCCAGAATATTCTAACAGGGTGGCCAGTGGCATTGGGGAGTGGATGGTCACCCTCCTGGGCTAGGGATTCCTCCAGCAGCAGGAAGATGAAAGAAAGCTCCCTGGCTCTAGTCCATGGGTGGCAAGCAAAAGAAGAGACAGGCAAATGCTTTCAGCACCCGGTATTCCCAGGCGCACCCTCTTGCAAGTACTAACCAGGCCCTACCCTGCTTAGCTTTGGAGATCAGGCAGTATCCAGCTGGTTCAGAGTGCTTATGGCCATACTCTCATAGAGTGGCCTCTGGAAGCCTCAAGAGCCCTTGCCCATCCAGGGCTCTCTCTTCACTTGGCTGCCCCCATGCTTGAGCATCATGGCCCTCATGCTCATGCTGGGTCCCATGCCCCTATCTCTAGGAAGCTCTCGCAGAGCCTCCCCATGCACGCTCTGCTACCTCTTCAGCTTCCAGTGCATGGGGCAAACAGTGCCCCTACCAGTGCGGGGCTCTCTTATCAGTTAGCTAAAACTGGGAAGGTGGGGTGGGGGCAGGGTATGTTCTCCTCCCAAAAGGAAAGCTAGCCGCGAGGGCGAGGGCACCTGGAGGGCAAGAAGGGGCCTCATCCTCCTTGAGAGGGTCCCTCCCGGAGGACCAGGTCTAAGGGTTGTGCTGGAGGGTGGAAAAGGAGTGTAGGGAATTCCCTCCACTGCAGCCCGGGATGGGAGGGCAATGGGGGGAGGGGGCGTGCTGTATGGAAGGGGGTGTTCCTTCTCCTTGTTCTTGGGGTTCTGAATTCCCAAAGTAGGTCTGGGGGCTTTCACTCTCCTGCATGCTGTTGGAAGACACCCCAGCCCCAATTATGTGGTGACCTCTTAGGGCTGGATTTTCCAGGGGTCCAGGGGTGATGGAGAGGGGCTGGTCACCCTCCATTGCCAGGGTTATGTGGTGCAGCAGGAAGGTGAAAGAAAGACTTGCCATATCTTGTAGGCAGCAGGTAACAGAGAGTCAGTCAAAAGCCTACAACACCCACTATTCCCAGGCTGTGTCTGGCCAATTCTTAACCAGTCCTGCCCTTGCTTAGTTTCAGAGATCAGAGGAGATCTCGTGCATTCAGGGTGGTATAGCCATAGAAGCATGAGACTGACTTTGGGATCCTCAAGAGCCCTCATTCCACTTGGTCGCCTTGAGATGCAGCATGGCCAGTGTGCTGGCACTTGCTGTGGGTCTGGCGACCCTCTCTCTGGGAAGCTCTCCCAGTGCCTCCACCTGCCCCATCTGCCACCTTCTCAGGTCCAATTGGGGATGGCACACCTTTCCTGGGTGTGGGTCTCTCCCTAGGAAGATTAAGAGGGGGCTGCCCAGCGAAAATGGAGGGATTGATGGGAAGGAGCGGGGAAGGCTGTGAAGTGCCAGCACTGTTTTTTTTGTTTGTTTGTTTGTTTTTAATTTTTTATTTTAGTTTATTCAGTACAGTTTCTATCCTTTATTCCCATTCCAGCCCACCCACCCATTCCTCCCCTCCTCCCTCCCCTTTCCAACACCCCTAGTTTTGTCCATGTGTCCTCTATATTTCTTCCTGTA
>JAPYXV010003440.1:0-12253 GCA_028533065.1 Trachops cirrhosus
TCTCCCCATTTTAGATGACTCTTTTTTTTTGTTTCTGCACTTCCTGATGTTTTGCTTTGCTAGCTGTCTTTGTACAGTAAACTTCTATGGTTACATTTCTATGGGGTTCAGTGGTGTGGTCTCTTTGACCTCCTTGTCTGGATGCTCTAGGTTTGCCCTTTCTTCTGTTTGTGTGGGCTCTTTTGTTGTACTTGGGTTTTACTTTTTGGTGGTTCCTTTGTTAGTGGTTTTTCTCCTCTAGCAGGTATACTGATGTTCACATCTCCTACCTATTCTTGTATGTGATCAGTGGCAGGGGGTAAGCAAAATGGATGAAAACAGCAGGAGAGTGTTTTATGGAATTTAAAGTACCAGCAAGTAGAGAAGTGATAGGAGATTTGTATCATTAACTATGAGATTTCACCCAACTAGCCACTTTTTATAAAAGGTGAAAGAGAGATAAGACTCTTGTTAAAAAGAGGATGATTGTGATGTTAATCCAGAAAACAGAGCACTTGTGCGAGGTTAGATGATGAGATATAGTGAGAGTAAACGATGTAAAGTAGGTGTAGCATGAGAGATTAGAGTTGACCACAACAATACTAATGCTCAGGAATAAAGTGAAGTGGGCTAAGATCATGAAGTATTGCTGTGTAGTATGTACAATTGTATGGAACCACAATTATTTACAATAGTACTAGAACAACAATAACATGACAAGAAATATATGATTTGGATAATCAGAATAGGAAGTACCTGATCAAGAGTTTTGTGTTATTAGAACTGAGTGAAGTGAAAGAAGGAAAATTAAAATACAGTAAAGAGAGAATAAGGAAAACCAGTCCAATAATGCAATTAAACAGAGAAATAAAATGAAGAACACTAAATGTAAGGAAGAGAAATTAAAAACAAAAAATAAGAGAAGTAAAAATAATGAAAAAATAATAATACACATAAACAATAAAATGCTAGCTCTGTGGGGTAGCAGAGTGACATTTGTGTCAGTTTTTCAATTTTTGGGGTTAGCTGATGTGGGCCCTGGCTCGTGGGGTCTGCCACATTGTGGATGAGGCATGAGAAATTCACATGGACTACTGAGTCCAGTGGAGGAAAAGGGACAGCATGGCTTCTCTTTCAAGAGGAGAAGAAGCCTTGGCCCTTGCCTTATAGCCCTTTATTTCTTTTCTGGGCACATTACATGATGGTCCTCATTCACTATGCACAGGTTCACTTTAGGTGGCTACCTTTTACAGAAAACAAAGGAGATGATGCCACTAATTACATCACAGAAGAAGGATATTTGCAAATGAAAAGGGAAAAGTGTTTGAACTGGTTACACTCATCCTTGGAAGGTTTAGCATGGATTTTAGGAAGTTACAGTAAGCACTTGCTATCTCAATTCAGGGTGAAGGAGGTTTAGCAAAAGCAAGTCTCATAGCAGTTTAGGTACAATGCAGGCCTGATTTCCCACAGGAGAACCTATCCATGGGCATGGGTCTTGTGCATCTCTGAGTGGGAGCTCAGCCCACCCCATGCAGAACGGTCTCCTATATTAGCCTTGTGTGCCCCCTTTGGATCTGTCTCTGGACCTTTGATAACTCCATGTCTTATTGTCTCACTTGGGGGAAGAAAAAAAAAGGAAAAACAGAGAGGAAAGAAAAAACTAAGTCTCCTGCTGACTTTAAACTTGTTCAGCAAGTTATGCTGGTGTTCCTGGATGCCCCAAGAAGAGCAGGGCTGGGCTTTGCTTTTCTCCCTTCCTATGGTTTTGAGAGGATCGGGACCAGGTCTGGGTCACAATATTCACAGTTGCCCAGTCTCTGGCCTAGTTCCTCTGTGAGCTGCTGGGCTAAAATCAGCCACTCAGTCTCTGGGCTCGCACAACTGAAATCACCCTCAGGCTGTGCCAGCCACTGATCGAGGGTTCCTTACAAAGCAGCTGCCTGCTGTTCTTAACAATTGCATGGCTTTTCTCACAGCTCAACTTTCTAACCAGTCCGCAGAGTATCCAAGTTAGGGTCCAACATGGCCCAACTCTTTCCTTCTCCAGGCATTGCTTGACTCCCCAATTTCTCTGGTGCCAGGGCCCACAGTCCCAGTGGATGTATACCATTTCTGTGTGTCTCCCACTTCATCTCTATTCCCCCCAGTGACTTCCAGCATCCAGGTCCCTCCTGGTGCTGGGCTGCCCTCCTTACTCTGGTAGGAGAGGGAACTGGTAATATAACTCTCCCCCGCCCCTATTCTGTGGCAGGCACTGGGCCAGGGGACACAGCAGCCAAGGTCCCTGTGTAGATCCCAGGGATCTACATATGTAGGTGCCCCTATGATGGATACATAAATGTTTATAAAGGATATATCCTCTTGTTGGATTAACCCTTTTAGCATTATGCAGTGTCCTTCTTTGTCTCTTGTTATGGTCTTTGTTTTGCAATTTATTCTGTCTAAGTATCGCTATCTCAGCTTTTCTTTTCTTTTTTATTTTCATGAAGTATCTTTTTCCATTCCTTTACTTTCAGTCTCTGTGTATCTTTTGTTTTGTTTTGGATCTCTTGTAGACAGCATGTATATGGGTCTTGTTTTCTTATCCATTCAGTGACCCTAAGTCTTTTTTTTTTTTAACATATATATATATTTTTAAAGATTTTATTTATATATTTTTAGAGAGGGTAAGGGAGGGAGAAGGAGAGAGAGAGAAACATTAATGTGTGGTTACCTCTCATGTGGTCCCCACTGGGGACCTGGCCTGCAACCCAGGCATGTGCCTTGACTGGGAATCGAACCTGCGATGCTTTGGTTCGCAGCCCGCGCTCAATCCACTGAGCTACGCCAGCCAGGGCGACCCTAAGTCTTTTGATTGGAGCACTTAAGCCATTTACATTTAAAGTGATTATTGATAGGTATACATATTCACTGCTATTCTAATTTTATAACTATGTTCCTGTATTTCCTCCTCTTCCTCCTTCTTCTCCTTTTACTTCTTCGTCCTCTTCTTCCTCCTTTTTCTCCTCTTCCACCTTCTTCTTCTCTTCCTTTTCCTCTTCCTTCTCCTCTTCCTCCCTCTTCTTCTTAAAGAACACACTTTAACATTTCTCATAATACTGGTTTGGTAGTAATGAAGCCCTTCAACTTTTTCTTGTCTGGGAGGCTCTTTAGTTCTTTAATTTTAAATGATAACCTTGCTTGATAAAATAGTCTTGGTTGTAGGTCCTTGCTTTGCAGCACTTTGAATATTTCATGCCAATCCCTTCTGGCTTGAATTATTTCTGTTGAGAAATCAGCTGACAGTCATATGGAATTCTCTTGTTGATAAATAACTGTCTTTGTGTTAATGCTTTTAAGAGTCTCTCTATCTTTAATCTACCAATTTAACTATAATGAGTCTTGGTTTGGGGCTCTTTGAGTTCATCTTGTTTGGGAGTCTCTGCATTTCTTGAGCTTGTGTGTCTTTTTCTTTCATCTAGTTATGGAAGTTTTTGGTCATTTTTTCTTTAAATAAGTTCTCAATCCCTTGCTTTCTCTTCTTCTTCTGGTACCCTTTGTAATACAGATGTTGTTATTCTTTACGTTTTCACAAAGGTCCCTTAAACTTAAACTATCCTCATTTTTTTAATTCTTATTTTCTTTTTGCTGTTACGATTGGGTGTTTTTCACTACCTTCTCTTCCAAATTGCTTATTTGATTCTTTGCTTCATCCAACCTGCTGTTTATTTTTTCTAGTGTATTCTTCATTTCAGATATTGTATTCTTTATTTATGACTGGTTCTTTTTGTGGTTTCTATGTCTTTTATTATGCTTGCTCTCTTTTTTGTTGAAGTTCTCACTAAATTTCTTAATCATCCATTTTTTTTGAACTCTGTATTTGTTAAATTGCTTGCCTCTATTTTATTTAGCTCTTTTCTAGAGATATCTCCTGTTCCTTCATTTGGTGCATGTTTCTTTTTCTAACCATTTTGGCTGCTGCTTTGTGTTTGTTTCTATGTATAAGGTAGATTTGTTATGACTTTCCATCTTGGTAAGGTGGACTTATGTAGTAGGTGTCTTGTGGGACCAAGTGGTGTAGTCTCCTTGATCATCTGATCTGGGTGCTCCAGGAATATTTCTTATGTGGTTTTTGTTGTTCCACCTGTTGTAATCGAATCTTGATTTCTATTAGCCTGGTTAATTCTGAGGATCGACCTCAACCACCATGTATGAGCTACTGTGAAGGTGCTGAACACATGAAATGGAATTTGCCTCAGCAGAATATGGTGCCTGCTGATATCTCCCTTTGGATATGTCATTTATAAAACATAATTGGGTCCCTTTCTGCTGTCTGAAGCTGGCCACTGGACATGCTGATTCTGGGCCCTTTTGGGAGGGACTCTGCTTCAGGCCAATATCAGACACTGCTTGTGACTAGCCTCTGGCAACTTGTTTGAAGCTACAGACCAATGTACAGTTTGTGACTGCCTCATCTGGGCCTGGGTGTGTGCAAGAAGGATCAAGCTCTGTACACTAAGGCTGGCTTTTACCAGCACCTGGCCTGGGGGCAGGTCAAAAAATTCCAAGGCACTCTGAGATCTGCCTCTGTCTGTGGCTCTCTATAAGCCCAGTCACTGAAAAATACTGCCTTTGGCGGTATTTGAGTTGCAAGAGGTAGGTGCTCAGTGAGTCACCAGGTAGGAGCAAGTGGTGTTCACCAGATTAATACAGTTTTAAACTCAATGCCAGTGGTGGGTCTGAAGCTACTCAGCAAATGTCACAGGGTATACCAAGTCTACATGCCATCCACTGAGTGTTCACATACCTTTGTGGTGGAGCAAAGTCTCAGGGAGTCATCAGGGTAAAGTCAGCAGAGCTTACCAGGCCCAAACATGGCACAATTTGGCTGTGCGAAGGGAACACTCTGCACCAGTCAGGTATGTGGGGTGGGGCGGGGGAAATGGCCTGATCCAAGAGCCACAGAACTCAGTCTTTCTTGGATTCTGCCCAGACCTTGATAGGGCATTACAACCAGGAATTGGGAGAGGGAAGCTGGTGGGGGCTAGAAAGGTGGGGCTACTGGATCTCCTGTGAGTGGGACGTACCAGCCAACTCCACAGGAAAGTGGGGGGAGTGGCACCTACCCAAAAGCCACACCATTCAGTCACTGACATCTGAGTCTGTCCAGACCTCTACATTCAAGCCCAGACAGCTGACTCCTCAGCAGGCTGGAAAGATTAACAGGATGGGTCGGCAGGGAGTCCAAAGGGTGGAGCATTCCCTCAAGCTCATGTCACATGAAGCGGGAAGCTCCACCCAAGAAAGGTGGCATCTGCAGTAAAGAAGAATGGCTCAGCACAGGGATCATTTTAGCTGTTACCCCAGTTCTCTACCCAGAGGCACAAATCCCAGACTCCTCTCAGGCAACTATAGTCTACTCTGCCTTCCTTTCACCAGGGCCCAGGGTGAGTGACTGCAAGTAAGATTTTGTGCATTGGCCCTTTAAGAGGGCGCCTTTATTTCCGGCAGATAGAATCTTCAATGATTGTCACAGCAAATGTTATGTGGGTGCCTTTTTACAGCTCTGGTGTTCTCGCTGGGGAGGTCAGTGTGGGGTTGAGACCCCAGCTCAAGGGTAACCTTTTCAGCTGACACATCCCTCTAACATCTCAGTCAACATGCACAGGAGTGGGGCTGCCCTTTTCATGTCTCCACCTTGCCTACCAGTTTCCATGTGGCTTCTTCTGTAAGTCCTTGGTGATAAGACTTCTGATCAGCTAGTCTTCAATTGGTTATTCAGGTTGATTGTTCTATATTTTAGTTGTAATTCCAGTTTGGTCCTGGGTGGAGGTAAGTGTAACATCTACCTACTCTGTTGCCATCTTGGATCCCAGCACCTTGATCCTGAACTTCCCACCCTCTGAAACGGTGAGACATAAATGTTTGTTGTTTAAGCCACACAGTCTATGGAATTTTGTTATAGTAGCCAGAGCTGAGTAAGATATAGGTCTTCTCTTTTTTTCAAGTAAAACTGGACTTGCTCAGTGTTGTGTTTTAACCATTCCTGATAAGTGAAAAACAAGGGAAAATGTTAGTGAGTTAATGAGGTTGTCTAGCCAGGTGGGAATGGGAACAAAGGGATAATACATACAAATGAATATTTGAGAATGATGGTGAAGTGGATATTGTGAATATTCTTGATAAAAACCTGAACGATGACCAAAAATAGTATATCAAAAAGCACAATGTTTCCTTCTCCAAATTAATGAGTCATCCAATTGTTTTGGTGGTATAGCCATGGTCCTTTTAGTATGCTTCTATGACTGATGGTATCATTAATTAGTGTCATAATTTTGCAAGTAAATTTTTAAAAATTGTTAATATATTTGATATATTAATAGAGCTCCAAATGTGAACATCTGTTGTTTTAATGTTATTCATGAATTTTGTTAATCTTAAAAATAGGACTATTAAATTTATTGGAGATAGTTTATTAATTTTATAAACGCATGGCATTATTTTATTGTTATTTTAATATCAATTCTTAGGCCTCAAGGAATTGAATCAAGGAATTGGAGAGCTCCTCCCTCCTTCTCCATTTCCTAATCACCCTCTGCTGTCATTATTACCATGTGACGAGTAAGGCTCAGGGTCAGCAATATTGAATTCCCTTCTAAATTTGAAGGGGGTATATTGATTTCAACAATCTGGAAATCCATCTTAAAAGTGGAGATAAGCAATGAAAGGACAATTATTAAATAGTCAATAATGCTATTCCCTTAGCTAGTGAACTGGGAAAAATTCCCCTTGGTTTATTGCAGAATTTGCCACCTAACATTGTAAGTTTGTGTTGACAAATGCATTCAACCCAATTTTTTCCTTTTTGATTCAAATAGTTATTTCTGGTGAGATGAACTATGGGGGAGGCAGGATTTCCAATTGCAAATTCCTTTAAATGAAATTTTGTGCAAGAGTGATATACACCTAACTAGTGTGTACCCTTAGGATTTGATGGTGAAATAAAAATAGAAAAATTACCTTAAAAGATCATTTGTTATTGAAAAGAGTAGGAAGAGAACCTTTCAAATCACATGAAAAAATTCTCAAGAAGGTAATACAAATATAACTCAATAAATTTGTTTTAATTAATAGTGATCTTTTTTAATGTCAAGACAGGAGGATGATATTCTGCCTGGAGATTAGAAAAGAAATAAGGAAAAGTAAGATTTTTTCAGTATTTCTTGAGTACAGTACAGTTCTAGGTGACTTAGAGAGAAATATTTTCTGTAGAGCAGAGAATAAAAATTATCATGAAACTATATCTCACAAGTTCCATTGCTACTATAAATGCATAATTTTGGCCTTTTGATTTGCAAATATAAATATTGGTATACTAATTAGAATCCTCTTGTGAGCAAGTAGAAATGAACTCATCTTAACTTAAAGCAGAAAAGTGCTTAATGGGCTCATTTTCTAGGTTTTATGCTCATGTTACCTAGGCTGTTGCTCAGGATCCCATACTCAGAAGGGCCCCATTCTTAAGATTAATACTCTGTGGCTGCCATTTTGATATTCTTAATAATTTTATATTTGAATTTGTATTTTCTAAGTGACATCAGTGGAGTGTGGGCCAGAAGTTTGAGGCCTTGGCTCACAAGCCTCTCTGCCTCCTCAGGATCTGTTTTATTTTCCTCCAAAAGATCTATTTTTTTGGGAAAAGAATGGATTTTGAGGGGGAAAAACATAGAGCAGAGAGGTATGAAATAGAAAATATATACAAACATAAACTGTTTTGCTAATTGTTTTATAACCACAACAAATAAGTATAGAGAATGCGCTGTACAAAACAACAAAATAAAGGTTCAAGATCAAGGTGTTCCTTTAGGCAAGGCTGAAGATTT
The DNA here is from genome assembly GCA_028533065.1 of Trachops cirrhosus. NCBI lineage: Eukaryota > Metazoa > Chordata > Mammalia > Chiroptera > Phyllostomidae > Trachops > Trachops cirrhosus. Next base: position 7,845 of record JAPYXV010003440.1, read on the forward strand.
CAGTCTCTGGTATTTTGAATTTAGGATGCAATCCTTATTTTTGGATAGATCACTGGGTGTGTGGTACAGTCCACTTTTAACCAGATTTGAACAAGAGAATGGCCACTTGGCCCAGGTAGAAGTAGATGAACTATTTGGTTTCATGTGTCATGTGTCATGTTTCATGTTTTATGGTTTAACTACCAAAGTTCCTCCCTATGATCCAGGGGTGGTGGGGTTGTACTTCTTGTCAAACTCCTTCTTAATATGGGCCACAATATCCTTCTCTATGTTATCTTTTTCCAATACCTTAGTAGTACATTTCACAGAGTCCTGTTGCATCTCTTCCAACATAGCATTACTGATCACCACTTTTGGTCACATAAGGTTATAGTGGAGCAGGGGCTGCCAACTACAATGGTCTCCTGGGTGAGGGGCTGGAAAAACTCACATCCAGGGAAACAAGCCTTTGCTACCAAAACCATGGTGTATCTAGGATCTGTTCTTTATGGTCCACTTCCCCAGCTCGTGGTGACTGGGTGTAAGGTTACCATATTTAGCAAAAATAAAAAAAATTAAACAGCATGCCCAGATACATTTGAATTTCATATAAACAATGATCCATTTTCAAGTATAAGTGTGTCCCAAATATGGCATGAGATATACAAAAATTCAATCTAAAATCCAAATATTACTGAACATCCAGGATTCTGACCCCTTCTCCCCTTCCCTGCTACATATGTGGGCCTAAGTGGGGTACTCCTTCAAGGATCTGCTTTGGATTCACCTGACTTTGGGGCAGGGAAGGTGCTGTTGGTCAGCCCCAGGCTGGCCACACTTTTTGCATGCTGCATGGAGGTGAACCTATTACTCATCTCTGATTCAGGTACCAGGTACATCATGGTATGGAAGTTGCAATACCTTTGGGGTTTCCTGTCAACAATGGGAAGGAGAGATGCATGCTCAGATCCCCACCCAAGAGAACCACCATTGTGCTGAGGGCTAATTAAGTCATGAGGATGGAGTCCTCATGAATGGGATTAATGTCCTTGTATAAGAGACGCTAAAGAGTGCTCTAGCTCTCTTTTAGCCATGTGAAAATACAATGAGAAGACAGCCAGCCCTCTGCAACTTGAAATAGGGCTTTCACCAAAACATGACCATGCTGATACCCTAAACTTAGACTTTCAGCCTCCAGAACTGTGAGAAATAAATTTCTGTTGTTTACAAGCTAGAATACTCACTCTATGGTATTCTGTTATAGCAGCCTGAACTAAGACATTTGCCAATCAGACTATCTTTTATTTCCTTTTCTTGTCTTGTTGCATTAGCTGGTAATCAAGAGTATGATACTGGTATAAAAACAGGCATATAGACTGAATATAGAATAGACAGTTTTTTTGTCACTCACTGGTTCTCAATGGCCTTTAGATCAAAATAATGTACATGCCATAGGCATATTTTGAGGTGGCATATTTTCATACCCTTCACGTTGCAAGATCAAATATGTCATGTTATTCAACTACTTTATATCTTTCCTAATTTTAGTTTACATGAATAACTTGATTTATGAGACAGGCAGATGTATTGTGTATTTTATATTTTGTCATAATATTTTGAACATTGTTTATTTTGAAGTTTTGTATTTATGTGTATTATCTTATTGCTGAATTGAATCTTTTTTATTAGTGTAAAATATCTCTCTTTGTCCCATTTAATCAATCTATTTTATCTGCTATTAATATTTTTATTCCTGTTCATTTTTATCATTGATTCCTGTTCAATTTTTATCATTGTATAATCCTTCAATGCATTTAACTGTTCTGTATACTTCGAATTCTTCATCACTTGCTTTTTTTCTGGTGTTCCTATTTTAAGTAAGTGATTAAATTTAATAATGTTTTCTGTGAAAAAGAGTAGTCCTATTCTTGACATTTTGCTTTGTGTCCTCCATTTGCTATATTTTTTTGTTCTTTTTCACTTTGAAATTTTAATGTTTTCCTTCTAGTAGCTACCCTTTACATTTTAGAAACATATTTATTTATTTTTATGTGCTTTTTTTAACCTTTTTTATCATTGTCCAAGTACAGTTGTCTCCATTTTCCTCCCACCAATCCCCCCCACCTCAGCCATCCCCACTTCCTACCCTTGATCCCTATCCCGCTTTGGTTTTGTCCGTGTGTCTTTTATAGATATTCCTGAATTGCATATATTGGTCTATGAATATAAAGAATTAATTACTATTTATAATATCTAAGCCTCCACCCGCTTGATCCAAGTATCTGGCCAAGATAAGACCCTCAGAAAGCTTTATCATTTTATTTTACAATTATTCACTATCTACACATAATTCAGATGACCTATTGACTGCTTTCTTAATGTAGATCTCCCACTCTCTATGCATATCATTCGTGATTAGGGCATCTCTGGCTTCTGATTATTGAACTACATTTCTGAACTAATTAGTGTGTATTTGTAAGAGTGTATATTGTGGTAATTGCTCTAGTATTGAAGTCATGTGCATATTTCTTATTTTGAAATTTTTTAACATAAAAATGTAAAGATATAACTAAATTCAATAAATTCTGCTAATGAAATGCCTCAGGTTATAACACCTTTCAAAACAGTAACTGAAAATGTGTATATATGCAATTGGCATAAACTGTGCTAGTGTGAATCCAGGGGAAACATTATATTTACTAACTGGATGCTGCAAAATCTTTGTGGTCTGCAGTGACTCTTGTGCACTTAAGGGCTTTGGGGTTGCCCTGGTTCACCTTATGACATAGCTGACTTCGACTGAGCTACTGAAGTTTCTTGAATCTGCTGGCTGTTGTACCTCAGTGTCTTTGCATATGCTGTCATCTCTGCTTGTAATGGACTGGGTCCATGAGAACTAGTTGAGAACAAACTGCTTAAAAACTGTTTAATAGACAAAATAGGACAAAATATAAATATTATAGTAAGATTAGATTAAACATACTGTGTTAGTTGCTATAGCTTCCATAACAAAGCACAGCTGGGTGGCTTCAAGAGCAGAAGCTTATTGTCTCACAGTTCTGGAGTCTGACATAAAGGTGCCAGTGGATTTGGTTTCATCTGAGCCTTCTGAGGCAGCTCTCCTTGCCTTGTAGATGGCCACCTTCTCCTTATGTCCTCACATGGTATTTCCTCTGTGTGCACCCATCTCTGATGTCTCTTTTTGTGTCCAAATGCCCTTTCTTATATTGAATTAATGTCCCCCCTAATGACCTTATTTTAACTTAACAACCTCTTTAAAAATCTTATTTCCAAATACAGTCATATTCTGAGGTACTTGGGATTAGGAATTTAACATATAAATTTGAGGAGAACTCAATTTAGCATATAACACATATCAATGAAACACACTTGGTGGTGGTTGTTTGAGAATGAGGGATCAAGGGAAAGAGAGACAGGTGAAACAGACATTGATTATTTTGTGTCCTTTTTGTGCTATCCCTCTTGACCTACCCCATCCCTAGTTTCAATGTGTCTAGACTACCCCCTACCCTACCACGTGGTGTGGTGCCTGTAGAAAGTCAGGCATAAAAGTTATTGGGAAGCACAGAATGCTAGGTTGAGTTTAGGCATCAATAGACCAGGTTTGGCCATGCTCTAGATGAGGAAATTTGGAGTCCAAGATGACGGCGTGGTAGGAGGCAGCAGATTCTATTCTCCCACAACCAGGAAAAAAAAATCCTAGTCATTCTAGGTAGGAACAGAGCAAAGAGCCAACATTATCACGTCATAAATGAAAATAGGAGATCGCAAATTGTGGCGGACATTGAAAAACCCGAAGAGAGAGCGTGGTTTGGTGAAAGTCTCGGAAACCAGAACATTGAAAAAGGAAAAGGCGCAGGCGCTCTGCGGGACCTGTGAGGCCCAGGCCCTGGAGGTAGGAGGAGTGGGCGCCTCTCGGGACCCAGAGAGTGCACACCCGTGGACCTGGAAAAGGCGCAGGCGCTCAGCGGGATATCAGAACACATGGCAGTGAATTCCCAAGGACGCACATAGCTGTACGCAGACCCCCCAACACACGGATCCCTTCTGGGAGGCACCAGACAGGCTTGGGGGAGAGCGCGCGCCTACACTGCGAACAGTGTGCTGGAGGCTGACTGGGTCCTGAACAGGAACAGAGAAAAACTGTCTCCAGTCACCCCTCAGTGTGCTGAAGCCAGCTAGAAGACCGGTTTGGCCAGTCTGAAACCAACAATAGAGTGGGAGGAAGCTATGAACACCTGGGATATCAGAAGGAGACTATACCACTGAATCTCACCAGTACTCTACAACAGAGGTTCACACCATTAACCCAGGGAGCCAGAACAGATCAATTTAAGAAGCTGAGGCTAGCTAGAAGAGTCTCACAAACAATGAGAAAACAAAGAAACAATCACCAAATGAAGGGAAAG
>JAPYXV010003441.1:0-12253 GCA_028533065.1 Trachops cirrhosus
CTCTTGGCCTTGGGACTTGCTTTGACCAACAGTGTGCGGTGGAAGTGATGGTGTGCAAATTCCCAGTCTGGGTCTCAAAATAACAACCCCCCACCTTTCTCCCTGCCTCTGCCCTGAGAACAGGCCTCTGACGAAAGATGGGACCACATGGAGAGAAGCCCCTGTGGGCCCGGCCCTTCAAGTCAAGGCCACACTCAGGAATGTGCTTGGCCAACCCTTAGACTCAGGAGCAATAATACATGGTCGCTGCTTTAAACCACCCAGGTTTGGGACAGCTTGTTATGCAGCAATAGCTAACTGATACAGCAGGTCTCCTCATACATTTCCTTAGCAGTACCAGTCTAAACTGTAATTTTGTAATTAATCACGTATGTTGTGACTCTCGAATGACCTCCTCCCCCAGCCATGCCCACTGAGCTCTGGAAGGCAGGGTCAGCACCTGCCTGGTTTACCAGTGTCTGCGGCCTTGCTCAGGGCTCACCACCGAGGTAGGTGCGTGATCGATATTTATCAAATGGGTGGGTGGTGGCTGTGGTGTGAGCTTGGAGAAGCCTGCCCCCACCCCACCCCGAGCTGAAAACCAGGTGCCGCCCCTCCCCACCCAAGGCCGATTCTGGTTCTTATCTTCAGGTCTGGCAGCTTGCAGGGCACAGCTTTGGTTCGCCAATCTGCCCCTTAGTGCCTCATCTGAGCTGGTGCCTCCAGTTTTCCTCCTCCAGGGCGCTGAGCGGCCCAGGGACCCCCTTTGCCCAGACGTGAGAGGCACTGACCTGCACGCAGACGGAAAGGCCTTTGCAGACAGCAGGGCCCCGAGGGAGCTGCGGTGCAGAGACCTACTCTCATCGGCAACGGGCTGCGATTAATAAATGGTTAATATTTGCAAAGGCTTCCAGTGAGGCCAGTCTAATGCAGTCTAGTGGCCGGAGGTTACCAGCACCTGACAGCGGCTCTGAAGGGCGAGGAATGTGTTTTTGACGAGCTGGGCAGAGATAGCGGGGCCCCATTGACCGCCTCCGTGGCCCCCATGGCTCAGGAGGGGCCACACAAGGGCTGGTCGTCACAGGGGCTTCTGCCAGGCCTGGGGCCAGGACTGTGGGCCGTCCGCCTCCAGCACAGGTATTTATGCCCACTGGGTGCCACGCCCCATGCTGAGCCTGGGTGGGGTGGACACATAGATACCAAGGATTTGAGTCCTACCTCCGTGCCTTCACCCAGGCTGTCGCCCCTGGTCGGACCGCTCTCTCTTCCTTGTCCCCATAGCACACCTCCAGCCATCTTTCAAAGCCTATCTGTCATCCCACCCCCTCAGCCAGTTGAGAAGATTATATGCAGTAGTTCATGGGCATAGCTCAGAGCTGGAGTGGTGTGAGAGTCCCACGGACTAGAATCACTAGATACATAGTGGTCTGCAGTCTGTACATGCAGGTGCCGCCTCTGCCAGGCAGGCTGCCCTGATTGCCCACCCCTGTGCAAACAGAGGTCCTCTCCACCTCCCCAGGGCTGTACCTGTCTGAGCTCTTCTACCTGTCTGTCTCATGCTGCATCATTACCTATCTGTCTTTCTTCCCAGGGAAGGACATGAGCTCCCTGAAGGGTGAGCTGGGCCACCTGGTAGGTGCTCAGGTACAGCACTGTGTGAACGAGGGCACTAGAAGCAGTCTAAGCCTGGTGAGGCTGTTAGGCACACTGGGATCTGAGCCCGACCAGCTGTGTGAGGTTGAAGGAGATCCTTCGGTTTATCTAAGCTTCGGTTTCTCCATCTGATGAGTGGGCATCATAATACATGCCTTGTGGGGTTACAGCCTTCAGGGGAGTGCTGGTGCTTGTAGAGATTCACAGTGAGAGACCTTGAACTAAGCATGTCACCCTGTCTCACTGGATCCTCGACACTACCCTGTGCTATAACACTTAAAAAAACATTCTCTAGCATGCACTGTATTGTAAACGTGTTCTAACATGTATTATGCAGCAATAATAGTGTCATTATGCCTGCGGTATGGGTGAGAACACCGAGGCGCCCAGAAAAGAGGTGACACGGCCGAGGTCACAGAGTAGGTGGGCTGTCTTTGGACCCATCTCCCCCACTGCTCCTCCGATCTCCCCGTACCAGCAAATTCATTTGCGCTCTCCGGTTCCGGAATTTGCCTGCACTGCCTTTGAGCGTATTTCTATTCTGAGCCCCACCACCCCTCCAGGTAATGAGAGCCATCTGCTTCCTCCCTGCTGGGAGAAACAGGATGGTCTTTTATGTTCCCCAATTCCCTTCTGCCGGCTTCCGGTGGGCGCCTTCATTCTGACGACTGGAGTTTGCTGAGCGAGCCGTGTTCACGTTCTCCCCACCCGACACGACTCAACGGCCTCGGATCGTCCTCCCTTTCCTGGCTCTGTCTTTCCACCAGAAAGAGTCCTAGATTCTCGTGGAACTGAGAACGAGGTCTCGGGCCCAGAGGGTGGGCTGGGAGGACCCAGGGACGGATCTTTGAGGGACTCCTCTGTACCGCTGGGGGATCTGATGCCGTAGTCACTGACTGGCTGGGAACTGAAGCCTAAATCCAGGAACATATGTAAACGCGCTTAGAACAGACTGTGCTGCGGGCGCTTGTCAGTTTCATCCCCCTGTGCTGTTAATTGATTTAAATTTTAAAACAAATTATTAAGTCCCAAGTATGTTCCAGACACTGTTTATGGTGTCGAGTATACTGCAAGGACGAAGGCAGGGGAATACTTTCAAGCAGCAACATTGAAATGTGCCTTTTCTGTGGAGTCTGCACATGTCTCCCTCCCCCTTAGAGGAACTTGGCTGGACATTCGTTCAGTTGCCTCAGGTTCAAGGTCATGACAAACACCAATCTCATGCTGTCACATCTTAGGGGTAGTGCAATGGGTTAGGTTGGTTTGTCCCTCCTACACTATATGTCTCCTGGGATCCTTGCTTTAAAAAAATAAAAAAATATATTGTTTATAACTTTCCTGAGCTGTAATTGACAAACAATAAACTGTGAGTAAAGTGTACACATTTGTTGGGTTTTGCCATAAATAATGTCTTCACCGTCGAAACCATTGCCACAACCACGTTAAGAAACCTATCACCTCCCCAAAGTTTCCTTGGGTCCTTTTGTCCTCCCTCCCACCCCCGCTCCCCAGGCAACCACCGCTCTGCTCTCTGTCACTGTGGAGTTTCCTAGGGTTTCCTAGGAATGAGTCATGGAGTGGGGGTACTATTTTGGTTTGGTTTCTTTCCCTTGTCATCACTATTTTGAGATTCATTCGCGTCGTTGCCTTTAGCCATAGCTGGTCCCGAGTGGTGTCCCGTGGTGCGCAGGCCCCCACCCACCTCTGTCCATCAGCCACCTGCCGTGTGATCCCAAAGGGGATCACAAACGAAAGCGCTACCAGCACGCGTGTGCAAGCCCTTGTGTGGGCACGCGCTTTCCTTAGCCTTGGGTGTGCACGGAGGAGCGGGGCGGCTGGGCGCAGGTTTAACTTGACAAGACACGGTCCCACTGTTGCTAAGGCGACTGTGTGAGGCCCCTCAGCCTTTTGTCAGTTTTTGCCTTTTCACACGCTGCTCAGGGTGCGTTCCTTCAGAAGCGTCTCGCCCACCCCACATTGCCACTCACCCACCCACCCACACGCACAACCCATTCCCACTCAATAACGCGCTGCCTGCCATTGGCAGTGAGCTTCAAGTCCCAAGGGCAAGTCGTGTGGGAGCTGCGTGTGCAGCGTGGATAAAGAGGCTGCGGGGGGCGGCGTGGTGGGGGCTAGGGGATATCTCTACGACAAGAGCATACAGGACATTTGAGGGGAGGGGTTAGACCCTGTTTTCTCTGATCCTCCCTCAGGCGAAGGGAGGCTGTGGGACAGGCGGCCCAAGGGCATCTCCTGCCCACCCCCCCACAGCCCCTGCTCCGCTGGGAAAATCTTTCTACTTTTGTTTCCCTGCATCTCTCCCGTCTGTCCCCTCCCCATCTTGCTGCCAGAGCGACCTTATCACAGTGAGGATCTGGCCTGTCCCTTTCCAGTTTCAAACTTTCCCTTCCCGTTCCTTCCACCCCCGGAGAGTCAAACCCTTCCCAGATCTGGCCCTGACCCAGAAAGGATGCAGGGAGGGAGGGAGGGAGGAAGCACAGGGTGTGTGGCCTCAAATCCCTTGTGAAATAAAACAATCTAATCAGAAGTTTTGTCAGAACCAAACTTTTATAATCCACCCTATTTAAAAAGCATTTTGTAATTCAAACATCTTCATTTATATACATAGTATCTCATTCTGGGCTAATGGAGGAGATTCAGGTAGGGATTGGTCCTTTGAGGCACTGCTTTAATGAAGAGACTAGAGAGCCTTTCATTTGTATAACCATTGTTTGCATTGAAACGGAGCTTCTAAGCGGCCAGGAAATAGTTCATTCTTGCAAGTAGGTTAACACACACCCCCTGCAATCTTATTAGCCTGATGCCTGCTCAGCTCTGCTCTCCCTCATCCCTGCTGGAAAGAGCTCAAGGGGGAAGTAGTGAAGTTTTACTGTGTGTGCATCCGCCACGCTTCCCTGATTGGCTGCACAGCCCCTGAGGCCTGGACCTTGTTGCTCCCTCCCTTGAACACTGGCTCACTCTCCAAGTTCAGGGTCATGCCCCTGGATGCTGGGGCCACATTAGCGGAGAGCCCTCTCCACCTCTGCAGAGCCCTTAGGCAAAGCTAATAAAGAAGGCCATCAAGTCTCTGGTGGTAACCATGGGTGCTGTTGGAATGTTTGCTAATAAGACACTTGAAAAGGGTTTCCTGCTCTCTGGGTAAAGGGGGCGGGTGGGTGTTGAGGTTCCCGCCCCTCCTCCTCACACCTATGAAATTGACACAGCCTGGCTGGGAGCTGGCCTTGCTCCACCACCCCAGCTGCCCTCACTGTCTTCCTTCCCTTCATAGTCCCTGAGTGGCTGCATGAAGCCTCCAGTACCAGGAATGGACTAGGTACTGGGCACAGCACTCATGGCAACTGGCAGATCCGGGGAAGCGGGTGGGGACAGGCAGGAAAGGGCCTTGTCTAGACCTAGCCTTGTCTTGGGGTGGTATCCTCTACTGGGGGGCCCTAGGAGGGGCTGGGTAGCATGACGCAACCTCCATGTGCTTAAGAATCCCTTGGGCGCCTGGTCTTCAGTCCTTCTCCCTTCCCCGTGGGCCCATCCATCTGTCTAGCCACCCCCACTCCCCAGACACAGGGTGGTCCCTTCCCACTCACATCACCAAATCCCAAATCCAGCACCTAGAGCTTGGAGGGCTTTGACACGTGCTATGTCCCTGGTGAGAACGGTGGGATGGAAATTATTTAAGAATAGATTTTGCAGCTTCGAACGAGTCCTTCGAACCATGAGGGGCTGCCACTGAGCCAGCCACACACAAACCGCGGCTTCCCTCCTTCTCACGCTGCCCTGACTTAGTGCCGCGCCTGCCCTCCGGGACCCCGGCCTGCACCTGCTCCCTGCCGTCCAGCTTCTGAAAGAGGTGATGCATTCTCAGTCTTTTCTGGCCTCTGGAGGTGGGTCTGTGCTCCCGCACTCCAGAAAGGGGACACAGACCCTAGACCTAGATCAAGGGCAAATGGTCTCATTCTGCTGGTGTGAACTTGGCTGAAGTCACCTGGAATGGTAAGACCCCAGCCGCCCCTCATCAATACGTTCCTGAGGAAGCTGCCCGTTTCAACCCCAGTGGGACAGGGACGGAAAAATCTGAAACCCAGGAATGAGTCCCGTGCCTCCTTATGGCCAGTCCCTGGGCCTTCTCCTCCAGCAAGCCCTTCGCAGGAGCAGACTCGGGAGGCCTTTCCCCTAGGGAGGTGTGGAGCCATGGGGACTGTCCCTGGCAGAGATGCTGGTGGAGAAAGGAGACCTCCCTCCCCTGAGCTAGGGACAGTCCTGTGGCCACAGGATCATGTAGAGTAGGCCAGTACGTCAATATCAATCCCCCAGCCTAACCTGGTTTACCCAGGACTCTCCTGGTTTGGGCACTGAAAGTCCCACGTGTTAGAGACCCTGCAGCTCCAGGCGAATCAGGGCGATTGCTCACCTTACATGAAAACCAAAGAGAGAGGAGTGACTGGCCACAGGCCAGGCCAGGCCAGGCAGCAGTCAGCAGTAGATCAAGGATAAAGAGGCCAGGTGATCCAGCGAGAGCTCTGGGAAATGGGCGGAGGACAGCCCCCTGCAGGTGGTTTGAGGGCCGGTGTTGGTGTTACACACCTCCTGCATCACCTCTTTCAGAAGCTGGAGGGCAGGGTCGGGGTGGGGCACATAGTAGGTGCTCACTGAACTACAGCTGTGGTTTCTATGAGCTGGAGGTCTCAATGAACCGGGGCCCCAACAAACCAGAAATATCTGGTGCCCTTTTCCCAACACAAAGCTAAAGAGTTTGGGTCCAACTTCTCCCCTGCCAAGCAGAAGGACATGCCAGAATCGCTCTATGGGGCCTGCGCCCACAGCTGGGCCCCCACCATCTTCCAGCTGTTCCCCCCGGGCTGGGGAGCCAGCCAAGGTGCAGCCAGTCTCAACGTGGCAGGCTCACTGGAGAGCTCTGGCAGCACCAGTTAGCGGTGGCAGGGTGTCTGGAATTGGGGGCAGGGGCCCAGGGAGGGAAGGAGAGGGAGCTCCGAGCAGAGGGCCTGGGCAGCCAGAAAAGCCCCCTTATCTAAGAGGCCCTCCCTCAGGACTAAGAATTGTATTACCTTCTTTTTTGTGTGTTTTCTTTTCTTTTTTTTTTTCCCCAGAAACTGCCTGAACTCTTTTTTTTTGCCAGAGCTTTAAAAAGGCATTAGTGTGATTTTTAGCCCCCTTTCAACCTGAAAACGGTTTTCATCATAAAACTGCTCAGTGGATGCGAAACATCTGTCTGTGGCTTCCAATCAAATTCAGGGCCGGTAGGGAGGGCTAACAGAGAAGGATGGCAAAGCTGGGGAGAACTTCCAGGACATGCCAGCAGCCTTCCTACCCCGCCCCAGCTCCCCTCCCCGTCCAGGGAGTCTCAGACGCATCTCGGACCCTGCCCTGGCCGCACTCTGTGGGTTGGCAACAACAGCTCTGAGCATAAAGCGCTATAATTGGCATCCAATAGTTGCAGCTCTCTGACCAGCCCCTCATTACGCAGACGGTGGACGGTGAGGACCTAGGTGAGCCCCACTCTCTCCTTCTGTTACCTTGCTAAAGGAGGGGGCTTGCCTCCCCCAGTCCCCCCTGAGCTGTACTCTCCTACAGTCTGACTTTTCATTTGGAGAGGGGACCCTTCCTACTGGACTTGAAGGTGTGGGGCGTCATCCAAATCCAGCTCAACCTCTGAGGGCTGTGTGATCTCAGGCAGGCCACCTGCCTCTCTGGACCTCGGCTTCTGCGTGGCGGCTGTAGGGAGCCTTAAAGGTTCCGAGGCTCAGCGAGGTCCCTGCAGAATACGCTCTCACTCCTGCCCAGAGGGGAGCTTCAGAGATGGTGGTCACGGTGTCCCAGTGGGCAAACTAGGGGTGACCTGTTTCCCATGTGGGAGCACAGCTCTCAGAAATCAGATTTTTATCTTCCAGCGATGAATTCACAATGGGGAAACATACACACACACAGCTTAGCCCAGGGTTCCTACATCACCCAAGCCCAGGAAGTTAGTAACTGGGTCCCTGGAGGGTGACAGATTTGGGATCACTGGCCCCTACCACACTGGCCTCCTTGAAGCCTGGTTAGGGGAAGATGGGGGTCACCAAGCCATCCATCTTGGCCCTTCCCACCCTGTTTGGCTGTCACCCTGAGCCTCAGGCCCCGAATCCATCCTATCCTATCCTATCCTATCCTATCCTATCCCATCCTCCATCACTCTGCTGACCCCATTCCCCTGGCTCGCTGGCTCCCTGCCTCCCCCTCCCCTGTCCCTCCCATTCTGACCCCTTCCTCTCTTCTCCTCCCCTTCCTCCCCTGGCCTCTCTTCTCCAGTCTCTTGCTGCTGCCATGGAAACCACTTTCTCTTCCACATCCTGATTGATCCATTTAGCCCTTCATGGCCAGTCTGCTCAACTCAGGGTCTGGGGTGGGAGGTGGACGAGGGCAGGAGGGGCCGAGGGTTCAGGACGTTTCTTCCACCTCGCCTCCACCACGTGCCATCCCAGGCCCAGCAAGCCCAGGGGCCGGGGCACTTGCGCCTTGGAAGGAGTCACTGGCCGGTGGGGAACTAGAAACCAGGCAGCAGGCGAAAGGGAACTCGGACCAGGAAGCATGGCAGTGAGCCAACTAGAAGCGAGGCAGAAAGGCCGAGGGCACGTGGCTTTGCCAGCTGCCTCCTTTCTGTCCTGGCGGGTGCTTTGCTTTCTAACAGGAATCCCTCCATCTTTGCCTCTCTACTTGGCAGTGGGTGAGAGGTGGCGTCATGAAGACCCCCAGCCCCTGGGAACCAAACCTGCCTCCAGCAGGAGAGAGCAGGCGTGGGAGGTGGCTCCCCAGCGCTTCTGCAAATCCCGGCATCAGTGGTCACTCCGATCTCGTTCTGTGAACATAGCTGTGCCCCCATTGTGTGCAAGGCCAGATCAGGCCACTGGACCAAGAGATTCTAGGGGACAGCGCATGCTTCCTTCCTCTCTGTCAATCAGTGGTTCACTGAACACCTACTATGTGCAAGACCCTGTGTGAGTCACTTTGAACACTGATCCCTTTCAACACTCACAAAGCCATCTGAAATAATAATACTAGTAATCATCATCATCATAGAGCTTCCTGTGTACCAGCTACTCTCAGCTAAAACTATGGTTTATTGACCAGGGACAAGATATTTAGTACCCGTGCCTCAGTTTCTCCATCTGTAAAGCTCAATCTTCACAACAATCTTGTGAAGTAGGTATTAGTATCATCATTCCAACTTCACAGACGAGGAAACTGAGGCTGGGACATGGTTTGGAGCTTGTTGACAGTCACTCAGCTGGAGGATGTCAGAGCTGGGGTTTGCACCGGCATCCAGGCTCCAGAGTCGATGCCCTGAATGCCCATGCTCGTTGCCCCTGACAACGAGCCCAGGCTTGTGCCCCAGGCTTCTGCAAGGTCACCAGGCAGGGGCAGGATGGAAACAAAGGCCCGCAGACTGGGAAGCATGGTAGGGGGGAGATGGCATGAGTGGGTGCTCTGGGCCTCTTGCCAGCTGAAGTGACATGGGGCCCTGGGTGCACAGCCCGGCTGTGCCTTCTGGTGACCAAGAGCAGACTTCTTCGACTGCAGGGACCACATTTTTCCTAGAAGCAAACTCCGGCAAGAATCCATCACCAGGATCCCTCTCGGATGAGACCCGAGCAGCCCAGGGGCTAACCCTTTCCATCACAATCAGACAGAGGATCAGAAAGGGGGCTTAAAGAGATGGTTCTTGACCCTCGGAAAAGCAGGCGCACGCCAAAGCATTCCAGCTCGGAGAAGGCTGCTCTGCCGGAGCCAGCCTGGCCCTCAGGAGTGGCTGTCAGCCAGCTTCATGCAGAGAGAGGATCTGGGAAATATCCTCAAAGTCTGAGCTGGCATTCTATCATTTAGTGCCTATGGCCACCCCGCGAGATCAAAATGACGAACCTCGTGGAACAGATTAGGAAACTGAGGCCCAGAGAGGCAATTTGGACGAGGTCATGCCGCTAATGTCTGGAAGAGCTGGGGCAGGAGCTCAGTGCTGCCGGGCTCCAGGAGTCCATCAAGAGGACGAAAAATCTGAGAGTGGCCCAGAGCTCACCCCTCCTTTGGAGTGACCCCGGCCCGCTTCCGAGCAGGACCAATTACCCCAGTTGAGTAGAGCAAGTCTCAACATTCCCAAGGAGCCAGCCGCTAGAGGCCTTTCCCAACCAGGTCGGCTGATGGGTGACCCGTGGCCGAACCCGATTCCCGCTGTTTCATCAAAGCTGAGCTAAAAACAGCCTTGCTTTGGCAGTGGAAAATTGAAACTCCCAGCTCCCTCTTAAGGCTCTTAAACAGGTCAGCCCACCAAAAAAGCCAATCCTTCAATCTGGGTTCCTTTGAAAAGTAGGGCAGGCCAATTATGTTTTACTGTCCTGAGCGACGATGGGCTGAGAGCAGGGAAGGTCAGGCCAGGGCGCCAGGGACCACGAGCAGAGGGAAGACAGAGGAGCCAGCCAGCCTCTCCCATCAGCCTCTCTGTCAAAACAAAATTAAAATGCCTGGACTCTTGCTGGCACTGGGATCCCATCTAAGGTAATAGGTATTTATCTTAGTGTGTTGGGCTTTGGGCTCCTTGCCACAGGGAACTGGAAGGAATCTTATTCTCTTTTCTGTCTCTCGTACCTAGCACAGTGCCCAGCACGTGGAAGACATTCAAGAAATACCTGTTCATCCGTCTGTTCATTCATTCATTCATTCATTCATTCATCCATCCATCCATCCACTGTATTTTTACTGAGGACCTCCTATGTGTCAGAGCCTGTCCTGGGTGCTGGGGACTCAGCTCTGAACAATGCAAACAAGAATCACTGTCCTCCTGGAGCTGATGTTCTAGTTGAGGGAGAGAGACCATAAACAAAGCAAGCTTTTAAAAATGAAGACAGGGCAGGGATAGAGAGTGTTGGGAGTGGAGGCGGGGGGTTAAAATTTAAATTGCAGGGGGGTCAGGGGATGCGGACATTTGGCAAAGACCACAGGAAGGGAGTGAGCTGTGTGGACATCTGGGGGAAACCGGAAGAGACTGACAATCATTGAACTGACATTAAGTGCCACACACTTGGCTAGGCATGTTGACATCCATCATCTCCTTGTGAATTCCTTAGAACTTGATAAGACAGAACAACAGTGTATGAATTACCAATGAAGTACCAGAAGCTCAGAGACAAAGTCAAAGACAAGGTCCCCTCTTCATGGGCTTACGGTCTGTGTGAGGAAGTTAAATAATTCAATAGCTATTCCCTTTTCATACTAATAGAATGCCTGACAGCTGGACATATGGCTGCCTGAAATAAAGACTACATTTCCCAGCCATCCTCGCAGTGGAGATGGCCATGTGACTATGTTCTGGCCAATGGGATATAAGTAAAGGTATTCTGTACAACTTTCTGAAGGATCTTCAAGGGAGGGGCTGAGTCCTTCGTGTTCCCCACCTCCCTTCCCCCCCTGGCTGGAATGTAGTTCTAATGGCGGGAGCTATAGCAACCACATTAGACTTTGAGGTAAACTTGAGAATGGAGGCCGTGAATAGTAGACGTCAAGAGGGAAGGAGCCTGAGTCCCTGACACCAACAAATACCCTCCATGCTAATGGAGAAAGGAGAATAAACTTTTATCTAGTTTAAGACACATTTATTTGGATTTTTTGTTGCACATAGCCCAAACTAATTCTGACTGATATAACTTCAGACAAGAGAGAGTGGCGTGGGCTGTGGGGAATGGAGAGGTCTTTCCCGGGTTTGAATCCAGCCACTACTAATGGCAATTGATTGCTATAACTTGGGAATAACCAGCAAAAGAGCCGCATCTTCAGCTTTTTAAAGAAAAGTCAAAAATAAAGATGTGTGTAAAATCTCCTGATTTTCAAAAATTTGCCGTTAATGTAATTGAAAACTTTCTAAATAAAGTTCGACGTCTGCTATACAGAACTTGTTTACTGGCAAGCTTTGCCCTCTAAGTCCCTGGCCTGTGAGTGAGAGCCCACAAGAGGAAGGACGCACAGGAGAAACTGAGCGAGCACCGGAGGGGCAGAACGGGGACCATCGGGTGCTCAAAGCTGATCCTTCCACGGGAGAGGTGGGGTGGCAACCACCTGTCCGGGCCCGTCCCCACTCCAAGCCCCATTGGGTTCCAGCTCTCAGACTGAGCATCTTGGATTCCCACCAAGCCCGAAACAAAAACAGTGCTGTTTAACCGAGCAGACGCACACGTAAACACGGACACGTGCCCACGCGCACACGCCCTTATCAACGGAGACAAGGCGGCAGAAGCCAGCCTGGCTTGGCAGGCTGGTGCGTTTTCATGGACACTCACTGGCAGCCAGATCCTCCACCATTTGTTCCTTCTGCTAATTGCTGACATAAGGAGGAGATGCGGCAGTGTCGGGAAGGTGAGAAGGGGAAGGAGCGGCTGTCCACCCACCTGTGAGCTCGGGAGGAAGGGCCAGGGGCTCCCGCTCACAGCCACAGCAGAGTCATTTCGCAGTTACACGGGCCCGGGGAGATGCTGACAGCTGGCGGTGGCGTGGCCCGTGGTCCTGGTGCGGGAAGTGCCATTTAGAGTCAACGTGCCCACCCTCTGGCTCTGAGGCAGGTCCT
>JAPYXV010003442.1:0-12252 GCA_028533065.1 Trachops cirrhosus
ACCCATCTTTGTGAACGCTGCACTTTGATGAGTATGCATAAAGTGCCATATTATGAATGTCTGTTCAATAGCTCAGGTATTGACTATAAGTCACAGCAAGCAAGTGCTAAATCCATCCCAATAATTTTTCTGCTCAGATCAATGGGCATTGGCTATTTAAAACAAGAATCAATAATAGTGACAGATTTCAATGCTATTGCTGGGCATTTATATTAATACAAACAGCACCCACATTATACTTGACCCTGTGACATGGAAGACAGAAAATCAATACCCTTCTACCTCTGCTTGGATTAAATTCTCCTCTTGCACTATGTTAATTAAAAGTCAACCTCAATGTTAACATTTTCTGCATAATTAAGACAATTTTATAGGAGACAAAATAAATTATAATGTAGTAAGCACTTTTGTTGGAAAATTACTATCAAATTAAATAACACTAAAAACCCTAATTAGCAATAGCATTCCTGATCACAGAAATTACTTGTAACCCAAGAAGCCAAAAATGTAGGTCAGGTTGTTCTCTGCTTTGTGTTCCTATTATCTATTAATAATGAAGTGGTGCAAGTGTGTGTGTGTGTGTGTGTGTGTGTTTAAAATACACAAGCTGAAACCACGGGTGATTGTGAGGTACATTTGTAGCTGGATAATGTGTAGGTAGAAAAGCAATTTAAAGCAATAGAATGCATTATTTAATGTCAGCACAGCTTTCAATGTGACTCAAACTTAATGATTTTTTGAGGGGAGAAAATAAATGGTTTGAGCTTCATCAGATGTCTACTCAATTTCACACCGTAGATAGTGTTTTAAAAGAAAATTTACTATGGAAGTTGGAAAAGTATTTACTCCACAACTCCAGAACTAGTGTCTTTTAAAAGATGCGTGTATGGTTTGACCTTGGCCTCAGAAAAGAGCAGTCATGAGACACTGGGGGAAGGTCTACCATCACAGAAATATCCAGAGCCAGAAGAAATGGGAAAAACAGGCATTTTAGATACTGAATAAGGTAGAAAATATCATTACAGGTAAGTGATTTAAGAAACCCAATAGATTTATGACATAAATTAGAAATACAAGCAATCTATCCTACTCCTCCTTGGATGCTTCCAATTAACCAATACCCTTGATGGGTCCTTTGTTATTTTAAAAACATGCTTTTTGACAAACCAACATTTTCTTCTCCCTTTCTCCTCCCTTACTGGCCTGTTTGCCCTCTTGCTACTTTGCCAGTGCGTTTCAAACAATGAACTTAATCCTTTGTTTTCTGAATAGTGTCTTCTCCTCTCAGTATTAGAGTTAGAAGAGAAGGGCCAACAGCTCGCAGTGTACGTGCAACCTCTGAAGCATCTCCCCTTAGTCTCCGTGAAGTCACTCATCACTGCTGTACGCGTGGCACACTCCGCACCATTCCGGGCACGGGGGAAACAGAAAGGAACCAGGCGGCCGAGTGGCTTTGCTAGAGGAACTTATGTTCCACCATTTCAGCAAACCCATCCTTACGGAATTCTGCACCAGGTCAGTTTCCTTGATTCTTTATCAGAGCTGATGGTATCTGAGAATCATTCTTCTTCCACTCTGCAGCTTCCAAAGTCTATAATAGCTTTCGTTCTCCAAATACTATTTTTGTGTGAAATTGAAGCTGCATATACTTTGTTCTCCAAAATTCCTTGTGACTCAACCTTGATTGCTTTGTTGGGTTTTTTTTTTTGCTTCCTTCCAAACAGCAATCTATAGACAAATAAAGTTGGTCTGAATGCACTCCACGGAATAAGTGAATGCAAGATCTAAAGATGCCACACACAATTATGAGCAGTGCAGATGAGAACTGAACAAAATAGACAAAAATCCTTGCCTCAAAAACCTTATGTATAGTTTGTGCTGTATGTACAATTTTCTTTGCCATTTGGGGACCTACAACTGAAGTAAGACCATGTGTCCTTGTCTAGAAAATCGACCACAGAAAGCATCGTCAGTGTAGCCTTGGCTGTGCCAGGAACAGACGCCCTTTGTGATTTCAAATCATAAGGTAACTAAATAGAAAAGGTACAATAAGAATTCTAACCAGAACTCAAATCTCTAAATTTAACCATGGTCAGCTATTTTAAATGACTTTACAAATTTAATGTGTAATTGCAAATTGTGAGACATAATTTTTAAAATGATGATAAAAATATTAGAAATCTACACTTAAGTGTCCAAATAGGTGCCATCATTGAATTCTTCTGTACATTTTCTTTACAGGTGTTTTTCATCCTGGAGTTGTGGGAACTCCAATAAGATTTTTTGTATATTATCCTTTCTCACGACAACTATTTGTACTTTATTCTAAGTTTGATGCTTTTACTCTTACCAAAATTCAATGAAAAGGACTTTTACCGTTCGGTATTTCTAACCACGTATTCTTGGCGTTTCTTCAGCAGTGGTCATCCTCGTCCCTGCTGAAAACTGGTTGTGACATTCCAGGACAGGGCATTGCAACGGCCAGGGGCCTTTCATTTTCCTTAGTGATCATTCTATGTTGACGTTTCATCCAATTCCCATCGTTTTTCCTAGAATGTCAAAATCTGTATATATATTTGTTCATTCAACATATGCTAATTTTCCATGTGATATGCTAGGCCTTAGAAAATACATAACCACGAACAGGCAGTATGTTAGCAGCTGATGGGCTCGTGGAGATCGTAGTCACGTGTTTATAGTACAATGCAATAAATTTTAATAGAGATAACTAAGGGGGTAAAGAGTTGGGAGAAAGGGGCTTTTAAATGCAATGTGAGAAATGGGAATGGTGTTAGCACAATGAGTTTCAAGTCTACTTCAGTCACCTCTATTTGAAACCGTGGCAGAGCTGTGAATAGAGGCTACAACACCAGTCTACGCAATTTATCCCCAACTCAGTTATTCTACTTGCAAAAATGTGAAATGTCAACTTGGAGAAAAATGAAGCCCAATTTTATGTTGTCCCAAACTAGTTAAAAGGGGAGGAATGTGAATGTTACAGTAACAATGGAAAAGCTGGGCATTTGCATATTGTAATGTGCTTTCCTGGGCCTCCAGTTAAAGGAGCTCCTGGAACTGGTCACACCGTTCATTCTCCCTGGGCTTATCTTGCCGCTCTGAGACACCTTCCTATTTGTAAGCTGTGCTCATGCTATTTCTGTTACTGGTATCTCCCAGTACAATACTATCTCTAAAACACTGTGCCTATTCTTTCTTTATACTCATATTCAATTGGCCAGTCTGCCTAATCGCTAAGCTTCAGGCAAGTCCGTGAGAGGTATCCCTGAGACCTGCTGTGGAAAGCGCTTCTCTGGTCAAAATCATTGGGAGATCTTGGGTGGCTGGATTCACAGGTGAGCGAACATTCAAAGGATCCCCCTCGGCACCTGTTTACCAGGGATGCCCAGAGTGTAGGCACCCAAGGAAGCACCTTTTTGCCAGGAGCTTAGTTACTTCCTGCTGGGGTTGGGAGGGGCCGTTTCTGATTTGGGGACTGGGTAGGAGGGGCTGGGGTGCTGACAGAGGCTTGAGCTACTGCTTCTGGGTGTTGAGGTTTCACATTTTGTTATCTGTGACCCCTTTGCCCGACCTCAGCCTTCCTGTTTGAATTTTTTGGCCCTTCCACTTTTCAAAATCATTTTGCTGCCTGGACTCACAATATTTGCTTTTTGTTTTGTACTATATGGTTATTTAGATGATTTCCACATGACTTGCATAGTTTCCAGGCTCTTCTTTGAAGTTCTGTGCATCAGATATCATGATTTTGCTCTTTATGTCAACCTTTTAATTTTATACACAAGGAACATAAGACCCACGGGAAAATAACCACACCAAACAGGAACAAACAAACCGCAGAGAAGGGACACTCCCTGGGCTCACCCCCCATTCCCACTACTGCCCGACGCAGGGCGTGACCCAGTCTCAGCCAGAATCCCCTTGTGAAGGTCACTTAGGGATGAATGGAAAGTCTCACATTTCAACAACATAGAAAGGTCTGAATGACTGTCTCCTGTGTGAAATATGAATAGACTTGCCACAGCATGGAAAGGATGCTTATACAATCTAGTTTGTGTATGGTTTTGACCCAATTTTGAGATCTCTCTGGAAGTCAGTCAGTTCTCCTTTCTGTAAGTCCACACCCCCAACCACCTCACTTATTTATGGCCCTAGGGCCAAGGACCAGACACCAGGGACAGCCCAAACTCTTTCCTAGTCTCTGGTGACACACTTAAAAAAATAATTCTAGAGAGAGAGGAAAGGAGAGAGGGAGAAACACATAGATGTGACAGAGAAACATTGATTGGTTGCCTGCTGTACACGCCCCAAGCTGGGACTGAACCTGCAGCCAAGGCAGGTGCCCTGATAGGGGATAGAACCAGCGACCTTTTGGTTTGCAGGATGATGCACAACCGACTGAGCCACACTGGCCAGGGCTGGGTACTCACTCTCGGACTGGGGCTGGCTTCCCCATACCTGACCCACTGTAATGTGGTTAAAACAAATTAACACATTGGATTTTTCTGTAATGTTCCATTTGAAAAATGGTAAAAGGAATGTCAAAATATATGGTAGCAAATGTGGTTAAGGCATAGGCTTGCTTAACTCTGCACAGATAAAGGATATTACAGTTTACAAGTGCTTTTACAAGATTATTTGGTAGCCTGTGAACTAATCATGCCACCTGGTGGACGGATTAAATAAATGCAAGAGAAGTTTCTAGGTACACATAATAGTGTGATATTTGGAAAGTAATAAAGGAATTATAGTAAATTTTCTCCTGTGAAGACACAGTAAAGTCACATATTCAGCTGGACCTATAAACAATCAGTCCTACAAGGACTAACATCCAACCTCATTCCACACACACACCTGTGAGGTCTACAAATAATTAGTACCAGATCCCTCCTTCATTATTTATTCAGGACAAACTTAAGCAAATTGCTTAATTTTACTGAGTCTCAGATTATTTACATCCATAATGTCAGTTAAGTCTCAAAAGACAATGCTGCAAGGAGTGTATTAATATTCCAATTTTTTAAAATGAGAAATTAAATTCTGTGTCTGGAAACAAATTGGACATTCTACAGCAGTTAATCCTCCCAGCTTCTCAACCATTTGAACACGATTTCCTTTATTAGAATTTTGGCGAAATGGCACACACAACCCCATGGTCTTCTGTTTCCCTGAAGTTTTTATTAATAGGAAACAACGTCTGTTTCATTCAAATGAAATGTGGCATTGCATTCATTCAAATGTGGCATTGCACACAAGACTTCTGTAAACAGAGACATCAGCAGATCAGATCTGACCTCCGTTCGGACCTAGACTAGGCTATGAAGCCAGGTCAAAGGTCTCCAGGAAAAAGATGGCCTATTGTTAAAAGGAAAAAGAAAGGGAAGAGTGGAAAACTGCCATTGGCTCTGGCTGGAGCAGGGTTCTGAGACCATTTGAGTAACGGGACCTGTGTTGTGGCCTCTCTCCCCTCATCTCTCAGGGTGCGGATCTCACTGCACCTGGGCGGGACCAACGGACCCGCGGGACTTCCCTGAAGCATCCTTGGAACTTTAGGTGACGACCCAGCAGTGGAGGAGGGGCAACCCGCTCTTTCAAGCCCTTCTCTTTATTATTATTTTTTTAACTTGGTGTATCTAAGTGTAATTCCCACAAAGTAGAATTCACCCTTACATATTTCTATGTTTTAACAAGTGTATCCATATAACCACTGAGAAAGAGAGTATTTCCTTTATTCCAAATTTTCCTGTTACCCCGATAGCCTGGTCCTGGTGACCACTGCCATGCTTTTTGTTCCTTTCATTTTTTCTTTTCTAAATCATCACATACATTGTATCAAATAGCATGCAGCCTTTTTGCCTGGTTTCCCTCACATGTGATAATGCTTAAGTAGTTCATTTATAATGTTGTATGTACCTTCTTGTATTATTTTATTGTTGAAGAGAATTCCATTATAAGAATGTATTATAATTTATTTATCCAGTCCTCACTGGGTGAATAGTTTATTGGAAATATTATAGAGAAAGCTGTTACAAGCATTGGCAAACATGCTTTTTGTGGATATAAGTTTTCATTGGGTTTGGGTAGAGATCTAGAGGTAGAATTGCTAAGTCATACTTAATTTAAAATAAAAATCTGCCAAGCCCTGGCCGGGTGACTCAGTTGGTTGGAACATCATCACGCACACCAGAAGGTTATGGGTTCGATCCTGGGTCAGGGCACATACCCGGATTGCAGGTTCGATTTTGGGTCAGGGCACTTATAGAAGGCAACCAGTTGATGTTTCTCTCTCTCTCCCCTCCCCACCCCCTTCCACTCTCTGTGAAATCAATTTTAAAAAAAGTTTGCTGACCCTTGAAGAAGAACCATAACTCAATTAACATCCTCCTTTAGTATTTTCAATTTTTCACTATTATAAACAATGCTCCAGTGAACATATCTGTACCTATGATTGCATCAGTAGTCAAGTATTTCTGTCATATTCCTAGGAATAGAAATTTGCTGTGTCAAAAAATATGCACTTTTAACATTTTAATAAACACTGATTTTCTCTCGAAAAGGTTCACTGATTTCATTTCCAACAACAGTGTACCTTCTCCTCAACAGCACCCAAAGCCAACTGTGCTCTACCAAATAACTAACGAAGACGAACACTGCTGAACTTACCCGGGCAGGGCATGTGGGGCGGGGGCGGAGCCGGGCAGAAGCCTGCACTGCAGAAGGCGCCAGGGCCAGCGCCCAGATCCCTACCGGACCCGCTGCCGTCCAAGGGACCGCTCCGAAGCAATCCTCAGCTTGTCGCTGCCATAAATACACAGCATCAGAGTCCACGAGGTCAGTCTTTCCCAGCAAGAAAGTCCTTTCCTAGCTAAGGAAAGACACAGTGAAACTTCAGAGATGAGCTGCCAGTGGTGAAGCATGTCCAGTTAAAAATACATGCAGCTCTCTGCTGCTGTGGGATCGGCGTTTTCAATAATGAAACTTCCGTGAACTGGAAAACAGAAGAAAATGAAAACGTTCTGTTAATCACACTTACTCTTGACTCTGCCCAACAGAGGAGGAAGAAGCATCTCTCTTGCCTGAGGGCTTTCATCTGCTGTTGGGGTCCGATTTGCGGGGCACCCAGCCGGCCGGATGTGCTGGGGAGTCTAGTTCTGCCCTCATCCAAAGACGGCGGCCTTCCACGGCGTCCCAGCGGGGCTCAGCTCTGGGCACTCACAGCGGTGGCGGGCTTGGTGGGGCACCCTCTATGCCCCCGCCCCCCGCACCTACCACTGCCCCGCAGGAGTTCCCTCCACCTCCCAGGTAAACTCAAATACTGTGCTCAGGGTCTCTTTGTGGGCCTGCATAAGGCATATGCTCTACGGTGCTGGCTGAATGACTTCAAAAATATTTATGCTTGCAGAGTACGAACATGGGTCTTTGTACGTCTTCAGGTCATTCTTCAACACTGTTAAAATATCAATTAAATATCCTCGTAATAGTGGCCTTAGGCATCCTAAATAAATACTCTCCTGTAAATAATTGATACACTTTTGACTTTCATTTTCTTGGAAGGAAAAGCAACATAAACCACATTAATGTTTTGTTATTATATTAAAATATAATAAAATGCATCATATTTTATACTTTCCAAAGAATAAACAACCAAAATCTAATTTATACTTTCTGCTATAATTTACTAGCAGTATGGGAGAACATAAGGGATTAAAATATTGGGCAGTGTAATTTAAATAAGACAAATAAGGTATAAAATAGCATAATATGAAGTAGGAAAACAGCGAGCCAGTTAGAGAACAGAGAACTCACTGGTTAATCACATTAAAGCACATATTACATTTCTTATTTGTTGTCTATTTGAAATCAATAATTGTAGCCCTTCCGGTCAAGATGTCAGCATAGGCAGACATAGCTCACCTCTTCGCACAACCACATCAAAATTGCAACTAAAATACTGAACAACCATCACTCAGCACCATTGGAAATTTAGTTGAGTAGAAGTCTGACAACTACGGAGTTCAAGAAACCACATCCGTCTAGGCTGGGAGGAGGGGTGCAGACACGAAGCAGGTCAGTCTCTCGCCCACTATGGTGCATAGAAATTTGGGAGAGATATCTTGGGAGTGAGGAGTCCCAGCCCCACACCAGGCCCCCCCAAGCCCAGGGTTCCGGTACCGGGGAGATAAGTCCGCACAACTTCTGGCTGCAAACACCAGTGGGGATTGAGTCAATGGAAGAAACTGCTGTAACCCCAAGAACTTCCTCTTAAAGAACCCACATATGAACTCACTTACTCAGACTCACTCCCTCCGGGCTCCAGCACTGAGGTAGCAGCTTGAAGGGCACCAGTGGCATACTGGGAGAGGCTGAAGTTTCTGGCATCAGGGCAAGCAGAGGCTATTGTCCCCTTTTTGAGCCCTCACCCTGCAGAGCCATGGAGCCAGCAGGCTGGTGCTGTATTTGGGACTCCATTAACCTGGCTAACACTGTTTGACCTGCTTTGGAGATTCCCAGAGACTCTGCCCCACTCAACTTATGGTCCTACCCTAGCTGCTTTTCCATATGAATGGCAGGCCTTGGCTAATGCTTCACAACTTCCTAAACCCTATCAAACAAGCAATAACTGGCCTCAGTGAGCTCCAGGCTGGGCAGTAGCAGCAGCCCGATTAGTGTCACAGCTTGGCTTTGCCTGGGAATCTCCAAGCCTAGTACAAGTAGTAGCCTTCTCAGATTGCTTTATAGCTCAGGAAGGGTGGCCCTGGGCAAAACACAGGTGGAGTCTGACCTTGGCCTGCACCACCTGAGAAACCTCAGGACCAATGTACCCAGGGGACAGCTACACACCACTTCAGAGCACCACCACCCTGCCCCTGCACAGCTGATCCTCCACGGAGGGCAGAGGTTGGTGGTAAGGGGTCACAGCCAGTCTTTGGAGCTGACTGGCCTGGGTAAATCTCTTCCATTAATCTGCCAACAGCAACTAACTCTCAAGTACAAGAGAAGGGTATTCTCAGCTCACATGAAGGATACACCTTGAATACCTAGCTTGGGTCATAGGGGAGGCTGTGCCACTGGATCCTACATGATACCTACTATAATAGGCCACACTACCAACACACTGAGGCAAAGCAGCTCTACCTAATACATAGAAACAAACACAGGGAGGCTGCCAAAGTGAGGAGATAAAGAAACATGGCCCAAATGAAAGAACAGATAAAAATCCAGAAAAAGAGCTAAATGAAATGGAGATAAGCAATCTACAAGATGCAGAGTTATAAACACTGGATATAAGGATGCTGAAGGAACTTAGAGAGGACCTCAGCAGCATAAAAAAGATTCAGTCAGAAATGAAGGATATGCTATTTGAAATAAAGAAAAATTTACAGGGAAATGGTGGGCTAGAATGGGAATAAAGGATAGAAACTGTACTGAATAAACTAAAATAAAAATTAAAAAAAAGAGTAGAGGGGATGAAGCTGAGAATCAAATCATCAATTTGGAGCATATGGAAGCAAAAAACAAGCAATCAGAATGAAAAGAAAAAGGAATCTAAAACATTGAGGGTAGTATAAGAAGCCTCTGGTACAACTTCAAGAGGTCCAACATTTGCATCATAGGGATGACAGAAGGAGAAGAGAAAGAACAAGAAATTGGAAATCTGGTTGAAAAATATTGAAAGAAAACTTCCCTAATTTGGCGAAGTACATAGACTTGCAAATCCAGGAAGCACAGGGAGTCCCAATCAAGTTGCACCCAAAGAGGATAACACCAAGACACATCATAATTAAAGTGCCAAGGGTCAAAGATAAAGAGAGAATCTTACAAGCAGCTAGAGAAAATAAGAGAGTTACCTACAAAGGAGTTCCCATAAGACTGTCAGCTGATTTCTCAAAAGAAACTTTGCAGGCAAGAAGGGGCTGGCAAGAAGTATTCAAAATGGTGAAAAGCAAGGACCTACAGCTAAAATTACTCTATCCAGCAAAACTATCATTTAGAATGGGAGGGCAGATAAAGTGCTTTCCAGATGAGGGAAAGCTAAAGGAGTCCATCATCACCAAGTCATTATTACATGTAACATTAAAGGGACTTATTTAAGAAAAAGAAGAAGATCAAAACTATGAACATGAAAATGACAATAAACTCAAAACTATCAACTACTGAATCTAAAAAACAAAAACAAGCCAAGTAAACAACCAGAATGAGAACAGAATCATAGGTATGGGGGTCATTTGAAGGGTTATCTGCTGGGAGGGGGGAGGGGGAGAAAGGTGAAAAAGGTCAGGGATCAAGAAGCACAATTGGTAGAAACAAAATAGGCAGAGGGATGTTAAGAATAGCACAGGAAAGGGAGAAGCCAAAGAGCTTACACGCAGACCTAATGGACATGAACTAAAGGGGGAATTGCTGGAGAGAAGGGGGGTCTTGGTGGAGGGGGACAAAGGGAAAACATACTGGGACAGTTGTAACAGCATAAACAATAAAATGTGCTTAAAAAATAAATAAAGTCAATAATTGTAGCTGTCTACCAGTAAAGAGCACCTTGGGTTTAGGAGAAGAAACAACCATACTACGCTGAGATGACTAGATCAACTGTTACTCAGATGGCAAGCTCTGGTCTAAGCTAGAAAACAGGTAGGTGAACAATGGTCCCTGTGCCAAGCCCAGCTTATTACCTGATTGTGTAAATAAAGCTTTATTGGAACACAGCCATCCCCATTTGTTTGCGTATTGTCTACAGCTGTACCCACGTTACAACTGTACAGCAGCATATTTGCAGCAAAGACTGTATGGTCTTCAAAGCCTAAAAATTTACCATCTAGCCCTTTAGAAAAAAAAAAGTTTGCTGAGCTTTGGTGCAGGACAGTAGGGTATGACATGATTCTAACATAAGCATAAAAAAATCTCATGAATAGATGGCTGGGCTGTATATCCTGTGACATTATGTTTTAAATATTTTATTTAGAAAAAGTTTTAGACCTATGGAAAATTTGAAAAAAATGCTACAGTTGCCCCTAATGTAAAGATATTACATAAACATAGTACAATTATGAAAATCATTGAAACTACCCTTGATACAGAACTGTTACTCTAACGGACAGACCTTACCAGCACCTTCCCACTTGTCCCCTGGTGGCCTTTGTCTGTCCTTGTTCAGTTCAGCATCCATCTTTGCACCTGGGTGTCATGTTCCCCTGTCTCTTCCAGTATCTGGCAGGTGTTCAGTTTTTCTGCTTTTCATGTTCTTGGCACATCTGTAGAATACTGCTCAGTTATTAGTATTCTTAATACTAACAGTAGTAGTAGGAAGTATTGTGATGCTTTTTGTGATGAGTTGGGATGATAAATTTTTGGCAAGAATACCACAGAAATGATGTTACAGAGTCATAGTAGGTCACATGTTGATGATGTGTCTTATGCCTGGTGATGTTAACTTCAATCACGTGATTAAGGCGCTGTCTGACAGTTTTTTCACTGTACCTGTTATTTTCTTTGTAATGAACAAGTACGTATAACAAACTAGTGAGCCTAGAAAAATTCCATACAAAGTTATTTCTAATTTAGATACATGTGTATATGTGTGTATGTGTGTGCGCAAGTATATATTCATATATATAATTCATATTGAAAATATCACAAGAGCACTATGTTCACCTACAGCTATAGTATAAGGATGATATGATTTAAGACACTTAAATTATTTTAGAATACTATTAAGCTCAACATGAAACATGAAATCACACAAACAGTACCTTTGCTCTCTGCAGAATCTAGTGAAGAGAGTAATATATATCCAACTTAAAATGTCAACTTCAAAGTGAAAATTTAAGAGAACAGCTTTATATTAGGATGTATTTACACAGGCTGCACTGCATAACTTTTGTTCTTTTTTTTCTCCAGTTTTCTTTTAATAAATATAAGAAAAGAGCTATCTTTTGCCTTAATCATACATGGAGAAATCCTCTTTTATAAAGTGGTTATTATAAAGTCTTGCTTTATATAACAAATGGTTTCTCTGCTACATTCAGGGCAAGCATCGATACTGCTTTCCTGCAGAGAGTAAACAAAATTCACTGGGCTAACTTTTAGGAAATATATGTTTAGAGCTACATATACATAGCAATTGTTAGTAAGGGAAAAATATAAGTTTTTCTCAGGTAGATCAGTGGTTCTTGGGATTTCCAAAACCCTTTTGAAAATCTGCTAAAGCCATGACTCTTTGTTTGTTTTTAAAGACACACT
>JAPYXV010003443.1:0-12252 GCA_028533065.1 Trachops cirrhosus
CAAAAAACTATGGTACATCTACACAATGGAATTCTATGCAGCTGAAAGAAAGAAGGAGCTCATACCCTTTGCAACAGCATGGATGGAGCTGGAAAGCATTATGCTAAGCGAAATAAGCCAGGCAATGAAAGACAAATATCTCATTGTGGTTTTAATTTACATCTCTCTGATGGCTAGTGATGCAGAGCATCCTTTTATATGTCTGGGCCCTCTGTAGGTTCTCCTTGGAAAGGTATCTATTCAGGTCCTTTGCCAATTTTTTAACAGCATTGCTTGTCTTCCTGGAGTGGAGTCATGTGAGTTTTTAATATATTTTGCAGATCAAACCCTTGTTGGAGATATTATTGGCAAACATGTTTTACCATGCTGTTGCTTCCCTTTTCATTTTGTTGATGTTTTCTTTAGCCTTGTGGAAGCTTTTTATTTTGATGTAGTCCCATTTGTTTATTCTTTCCTTTATATTCCTTGCCCTAAAGGATGTATCACTGAAAATACTGTTGTGTGGAATACATAAAATTTTCCTGCCTATGTTTTCCTCTAGGACTTTTATGGTGTAGCAATTTATATTTAAGTCTTTAATCCATCTTGAGTTTATTTTGGTGTATGGTGTAAGTCAGTGGTCTGGTTTCATTTTTTTGTCTGTAGCTGTCCAGATCTCCCAACACCATTTACTGAAGATGCTATTTTTACTCTATTTTATGTTCCTCCCCCCTTTGTCAAATACTGACTGACTATATTGGCATGGGTTTATTTCTGGACTTTCTATTCTGTACTTTCTTTTTTTAAAGAAAAATTATCTGAGGAAAAATCACCACATGCAATTTTTAAAAACTGAGGAAAAATGACATATAATGTTCAAGTATATATCACATACTCATAATGTTTCAAGTATACAACATAATAATTTGTATTATGCTTCAAAGTTTTACAAAGTGATAATTCTTTTCCTTGTGATGAGAACTTCTAAGACTTACTCTCTTAACATTTTTCAGATATACAATATGACTGATAATAGTTGCCATGTTGTACATTATATCTCCATGACTTATTTTATATCTTTAAGTTTATACTTCTTGAACAGCTTCACCCATTTTTTCCCCTCCCCTCTCATCTGACAACCCCCAATCTGTTCTATATCTACTTTGTTTTGTTATGTTTGTTCACTCATGATGTAATTTTAGATTACTCATGTAAGTGAAATCATATAGTATTTGTCTTTGTCTTATTCCACTTAGTATAATGCCCATGGGGTCCATCCATGTGGTCACAAATGGCAAGGTTTTATTCCTTTTATGGTTGAATAATTCCATTGTACACATATACCACAGTTTCTTTATCTATTCATAAAGAAACTTTGGATGTTTTCTTCTTTTAATCATTTTTTATTGGTATTCTATTACAGTTGTCCCAATTTTTCCCTCTTTGCCTTTCTCTTCCCATCTCACCCCCCCACTCCTGAGGGTGACCAAAGGAGAAGAAGGAAGGAGATAATGGTGGGAAGAAGGGAAAGGGACTAGTCAAAGAACATGTATGAATGACCCACAGACATGGACAACAGTGTGGGTATTTGTTATTTCTTGTCTTCTTGATAATAACCATTCTCATGGGTGTGAGGTGGTGAGATATTGCTAATTCCAGTGAGCAACCCATAATTATATTTTGAAGTTGAAGTGCTAATAAACCGTTTGTTGTCCCCTTGTGAAAACTCAGCTTCTGTTATGTCTTCTTCTTGATCCTAGGTCTCTATACTGCTACCAGTGGAAAGGCCTATGTGAACGGATATGACATCTCAAAGCAGATGGCCCAGATTAGGAAAAGCTTGGGTTTGTGTCCCCAGCAGGACTTGTTGTTTAATTACTTGACAGTATCAGAACACCTCTATTTCTACTGTGTGGTAAGCCAAAGATATGTTCATTTCCCCCTCACTCTATTCATGTCCTTAATATAGATTACCTACTATCAATATCCTTATTCCTAGAAAGTTTGAAATTTATTTCTGATAAATTTTCCTTTAAATCTAAAGAGAGGCAGAGGAAAGAAGACACCGTGTAGATGAAGTAAGAAAAGAGCTGTTGTAAAATATTTCTAAGATAAAGTTGGAAACACCATCTAAACTCTGCCTCCTTTTTCCAGATGAAAGGAATCCCTCGAAAGATGTACCGTATGGAAACTGACCATATGCTGTCTGCTTTTAACCTGCTAGAAAAGCAAAATGCATTTTCAGAGTCACTGAGTGGAGGAATGAAACGCAGACTCTCCATCATTATAGCACTTATAGGGGGCTCCAAGGTAAAAGTAAAATAAAAGCTACAAATGTGCCCGCTATGTAGCCGGTCTAAAAAACAAACAAGCAAGTGAAGCATAACCAGAGACATATAAATAAAGAACAAACTAACAGTAATCAGAGGGGAGGGGGGAGAAGGATAATGGGGGGAAATAGGAGAAGGGACATTTATTTATAAAGGACACATGGACAAAGCCAAAAAGGGGTAGGATTGAGGGTGGAAAGCGGGAATGGGTGGGGCAGAGGGAGTAGTGAGGGGAAAATGGAGACAACTGTACTTGAGCAACAATAAAAGAAATCAGCTGACACAAACCCAAGAGCTGATATGTACCTAATATTCTAAAAGAACCGTCCAAAATCCCAAATGGGTTCACATTATCAACCTTGTGGTTATAAAATGGTCATAGGTTTTGAATCAGTCCAGAATTCCTAATTTACTCTTAGTCTAAACTCATTATCTTAGCTCAGTTGGACAAGTGACTGAAATAGCAAAAACAGAGTAAGCCCCATGACTGATAAGACACTAGTGACACTAATATATAATGTTTAACCATGGTCATAGAATTGTTCTTCTGTTATTTAGGTGGTGATACTTGATGAGCCCACAGCTGGCATGGACCCATCCTCAAGGAGGGCCACCTGGGATCTCCTTCAGCAGTATAAACAGGATCGCACCATCTTACTTACCACTCACTATATGGATGAAGCTGACATCCTGGGTGACCGCATAGCCATCATGGTGAAGGGATCCTTGCGATGCTGTGGCTCTTCACTTTTCCTCAGAAAAATATATGGTCTCTCTCCCTAAAATAATTCTTTGGAGATGGATGTCTTATTATATTCTAACATAATTTTCATGGATATTGATATCTTAACATATTTAACATAATTTTTGCTCTTTTTCTATTTACCAAAAACTTCAGTGAATTCCTGTTCTATTAACTGCCTTAACTATGAGCCTTTTTTTTCTTTATTGTTATTCAAGTACAGTTGTCTCCATTTTCACCCACCATGCCCCCCCCCACCTCCCCACACTCAATCCTAACCTCTTTGGCTTTGTCCATATATCCTTTACATATGTTCCTTGATGACCCTTCCCCCTTTTTCCCCCATTGTCTCTCTCACTCCTCCTCTCTGGTCAGTTTGTTTGTTATTTCAATGTCTCTGGTTATATTTTGCTTGCTTGTTTGTTTTGTGATTAGGTTCCACTTATAGGTGAAATCATATGGTATTTGTCTGTCACAGCCTGGCTTATTTCATTTCATAATGCTCTTCAGTTCCATCCATGCCATTGCAAAGAGTAGGAGTTCCTCTTTCCTTTCCGCAGCTTAGTATTCCATTGTGTAAATGTGCCAGTTTTTTTATATACTCATTTACTGCATTCAATTATTATAAATTGTGCTGCTATGAACATTGGGGTGCATAAGTTCTTTTGAGTTGGTGTTTCAGGATTCTCAGGGTATAATCCAACCAGTGGATTTGCCAGGTCAAAAGGTGGTTCCATTTTTAGGTTTTTTGAGGAAATTCCATACAGTTTTCCACAGTGGCTGCACCAGTCTGCATTCCCACCAACAGTACTAGGGTTCCCGTTTCTCCACAGCCTCACCAGCACTTGTTATTTGTTGATTTGTTTATGATAGCTACTCTGACTGGTGTGAAGTGCTATCTCACTGCAGTTTTAATTTGCATCTCTCTTATGGTTAGTGATGCTGAGCGTCCTTTCATATGTCTCTGGGCCCTGTGTATGTCCTCCTTGTCTGTTCAGGTCCTTTGCCCATTTTTTAATAGGACTGTTTGTCTTCCTGCAGTGAAGTCATGTGAGTTCTTCATATATATTGGAGATCAAACCCTTGTCTGATATATGATTGACAAATATTTTCTCCCATGTTGTGGGTTCCCTTTTCATTTTGTTAATAGTTTCTTTAACTGTGCAGAAGCCTTTTAACTTGATGTAGTCCCATTTGTTTACTTTTTCCTTTATTTCCCTTGCCTTGTGGGATATATTGGCAAAAATATTGCCATGCAAGATGTCTGAAACTTTACTGCCTATGTTTCCCTCTAGAATTTTTATGGTATCATAACTTATATTTAAATCTTTAATCCATTTTGAACTTATATTGGTATATGGTGTAAGATAGTGGTCTAGTTTCATTTTTTGGCTTATATCAGTCTGGTTCTCCCAGTACCATTTATTGAAGAGACTGTCTTCATTCCACTGTATGCTCCTGCCTCCTTTGTCAATTATTAACTGACCATAAAGATGTGGGTTTATTTCTAGGCTCTCTATTCAGTTGCATTGATATATGTGACTGTTTTGTTTACAGTGACCTTGTAATATAGTTTGATATCAGATATTATGATCCCTTCAACTTTCTTCTTCTTTCTCAAGATTGCTCAGGCTATTTGGGGTCTTTTAGGGTTCCATATAAATTTTTGGAATATTGTTCTAGATCTGTGAAATACACCATTGATATCTTGATAGGAAATGCATTGTATCTATAGATTGCTTTGAGGAGTATGTACATCTTAATGATGTTAATTCTTCCAATCCATGAACACTGTGTATGTTTCCACTTATTTGTATCTTCCTGAATTCTTTCTTCAGTGTTCTAAAGTATTCTTAGTATGGGTCTTTTACCCCCATAAATGCTTAAATTTAATCCTAGGTACTTTTTTCTTTGTTACAATAGTAAATTGGATTGTTTTCTTAATTTCTCTTTCTTATAGTTTACTACTTGTATATAAAAATGCCATCAATTTCTGAATATTGACTTTGTAAACTGCTACTTTGCTGAATTTATTTATTAAGTCAAGTCTTTTTGGTTTGGGTTTTTTTTTTTGATGGAGCCTATAGGGTTTTCTATGTACAATATCATGTTGTTTGTGAATAATGACAGTTTTACTTCCTTCTTTAAATTTGGTTGCCATTTATTACTTCTTCTTGTTTGATTACTGTGGCTAGGACTTCCAATGCTATGTTGAATAAGAGTGGTGAAAGCTGATACCCCTCCAATGCTATGTTGAATAAGAGTGGTGAAAGCTGATACCCCTCCCCTTCACTGTTGGTTCCCTGTCTTGTTCCTGACAGGGAAATGTTTTTCGTTTTTACTCATTGAGTATGGCTATTGCTTATAAAAGTTTATGATCTATTCCCAGTCCGTTTTTCTAAACGGTGTTAGTAAGTGTTGATGCTGATTTTTTTTCATCTGAGTATCCAGAATCATTTGTGAAAAACACAGTTCTTTTTCTGTTGAGTTGACACCTATGATGAAAATCAATTGACTGTTTATATATAGGTCTACTTTTGGATTTTCTATTGTTTCATTAATCAAGGTCTATCTTTTTACAAATACCACAGTCATGAATACTGTATCTTTATAGTAAATATTGAAAACAGGTAATATCTATACACTAACTTTTTCTATTTTTCAAAATTAATTTACCTGTTTTAGGCATTTCCCTAATGATTAGTATGTGAGCATCTTTTCATGTACCTCTTGACCATTTGTTTGTGCCTCTTCTCTGAGAAATGTCTTACTCAAATCAGTTTTTGTTTTTTATTGTTGTTCAATTACATTTTCCCCATTTAGTTGTTCCCCATTTTCCCCCATTACTCTCCCCTGCCCAACCCATCCCACACCTCCCACATTCAATTCTCCTCCCACCCCACTGTCTTACTCAAATCTTTAACACATTTTTAAATCAGGATATTAGCTGTTTGTTTGTTTGTTTTTGCTATTAACTTTACTATTGACTTGAAGATCCTTATATAATTTGTAAAGTAATCCTTCACCTAGTACAGTATTTGCAAATACTTTCATTCCCTAGGCTTCCTTTCCATTTTATTGATTGTTTCCTTTGTGGTGAAGAATGTTTTTGGGTTGATGTAGCCCCCATTTGTCTACTTTTGCTGTTGCCTGTGCTTTTGGTGACATTTCAAAAAAAGTATTGTCAAGACTAATGTGAAGAAGATTTTTTAAGTATAGTTTATTGATTATGCTATTACAGTTGTCCCAATTTTTTCTCCCCTTTATCTTCCCACCACCCTCTACCCCCAAACCTCCAGCATCCCTTCTTAGTTCGTGTCCATGGATTGTACATATAAGTTCTTTGATTTCTTTCTTTCCCAGACCATTCTTAACCTCTCCCTGCCTATTTTATGACTACCAATTATGCTTCTTATTCCCTGTACCTTCCCCCCCATTTTTCCCCTCTGCCTCCCCACTGAAACCCCACCATGTAATCTCCATTTCTCTGATTCTGTTCCTATTCTAGTTGTTCACTTAGTTTTTGTTTTCATTGTTTTTTAGGTACAGTTATTGATAGTTGTGAGTTTATTATTTTACTGTTTATAGTTTTTGGTCTTTTATTTCTTAGATAAGTCCCTTTAACCTTTCATATAATAAGGACTTGGTAATGATGAACTCCTTTAACTTGACCTTATCTGGGAAGCATTTTATCTGCCCTTCCACTATAAATGATAGCTTTGCTGGATAGAGTAATCTTGGATGTAGGTCCTTGTCTTTCATGACTTTGAATAATTCTTTCCAGCCCCTTCTTGTCTGTAAAGTTTCTTTTGAGAAATCAGATAATAGCCTTATGAGAACTCCTTTGTATGTAGTGTTCTCCTTTCCTCTTTCTGCTTTTAAGATTTTCTCTTTATCTTTAATCTTGGGTAATGTAATTATAGTTTGTCTTGATGGGTGCTTCCTTGGATCCAACTATTTTTTGAGACTCTGAGTTTCCTGGACTTGCATGTCTCATTCCTTTGCCAGATTAGGGAAGTTCTCCTTCATTATTTTTTCAAATAAGTTTTCAATATCTTCTTCTTCATCTTCTCCTTCTGACACCCCTATGATTCAGATGTTTAAAGTTGTCCCAGAGGTTCCTAAGCCTCTTCTTATTTTTTTTATTCTTATTTCTTCATTCTGGTCTGGTTGAATGTTTATTTCTTCCTTTTAGTCCAAACAGTTGATTTGAGTCCCAGTTTCCCTCCCTGTCTGTTGGTTCCCTACACATTTTCCTTTATTTCATTTTGCATAGCCCTCACTTCTTACTCTGTTTTGCAACGATACTCAACCATTTCTGTGAGCATCCTGATTAGCAGTCTTTTGAACTCTGCATCTGGTAGGTTGGCTACCTCTTGATCATATGTTTCTGGTTTTGGAGTTGTGATCTGTTCTTTCGTTTGGGCCATATTTTTTAGTCTCAGTGAACCTTTTATGTAGGATGGAGTGGAGCCTTAGGTATTTGCCAGGGTGGGGCATACCATGTTGCTTTGTTGTGGTGCTGTATGTGAGGGAGAGGTCCAAGAGGGAACAATGCCTCTTGCTCAGTTCTGGGCTGACTTTCAGCCACTTCCCCTACTACCCACAAGCAAATTGGGCTCTTCTGGTGCTAATTCTGGGGTGGGTGCATTTGTATACATTCTAGGACCCTGTGGGTCTCTCTAACCAACTTTCCTGTGAGGCTGGAAATTCTCCCACTTCAGCAAACCCCACAGTCAGAGGTTTTGAGACTTTATTCCCTCCTGTGCTAGAACCCTGGTTTGCATGGTCTGTCTCACTCCCCAGTTGTTCCTCCCAATTTATCTGCATGCAAATGTGTGACCACCAATTCTGCCAGCCACCACCTTGCTGCAAGTCCTCTCTACCCCAGCTGCCTGTCTCTGGCAGTCTGGATGAATATTTCTTCTTTAAAAACTTGATTCTTGCACTTCCATACAGTTCAATTTTCTGGCAGTTCTGTGTTGTTTTTTTTTTTTTTTTAATTTTGTGGTGTCCTTCTTTTGGTTGTATGAGGAGGCAAAGTGTATCTATCTACCTACACCTCCATCTTGGCTGGAAGTCAGCTATTTTTTTTTATTTGATGCCATACCATACTGTTTTAATTATTATTGCTTTATAATATGTTTGAAATCAGAAAGCGTGATGCTCCCAGCTTTGTTCTTTCTCAAGATTTTATTCTTATTTAAGATAATTTTCTTTCTATTTCTGTAATAAATTCCATTGGGATTTGATAGGGATTGCATTAACTCTGTAGATCACCTAAGGTAGATCACCAGTAATATATTAATCCTTCCAATTCATGAATACAGGATGTTTTACCATTTGTTTGTGTCTTCTTTTATTGCTGTTGTTCAGTTACAGTTGTCCTACATTTTCCCCTGTTGCTCTCCCTTGCCCTGCTTGTTTCTCTATTAATTACTTTTATCAATACTTATTTAGTTTTTGGTGTAAAAATCATTCACCTCCTTAGTTAAAGCTTAATCCTAAGTATTTTATTCTTTCAAGTGCTTTTGTTAGTGAGATTGTTTTCTTAATTTCTTTTTAGATAGTACATTGTTAATGTGTGGAAATGCAACTTAGTTTTGTATGTTGATTTTATAACCTATCTCTTGCTGAATTTGCTTATTAGTACTAATAAGTTTTGTATTTGTGTGTGTGTATGTGATCTTTAGGGTTGCTTACAGATTGCATCATGCCATCTGTAAACAGAGATAATTTCCTCTTCCCTTGTGATTTGTATACCTTTTTTTTCTTCCTTAATTATTCTAGTAGAACTTCCAAGACTATATTTAATAGAAATGTGAGAGTGGTTATCATTGTCTTATTCCTGATCTTAGAAGAAAAGTTTTTATTTTTTCACCATCAAGAATGATATTAGAAGTGAGCTTGTCTCATATATTATTTATCATGTTGAGTTATTTGCTTCATTACCAGATTTGTTGAGAGTTTTTATCATGAAAGGGTATTAAATTTTGTCAAGTGCTTTTTCTGCATCTATTGAAATGATCATGTGATTTTTTCTTTTATATTATACATGTGTTTCTTTTATTGATTTGTACATGTTGAAATATGTTTGTATACCAGGAATAAATCCCGCTGGATCATGGTATTTTTCTTTTAATGTGTTGTTGAATTCAGTTTGGTAGTATTTTGTTTAACATGTTTACATTTATGTCTATGTACTGTTGGCCTTTAGTTTTCTTTTCTTGTGCTATCTTTTTCTGGGTTTGGTATCAGGGTAAGTTTGGCCTCATAAAATAAGTATGGAAGCATACTGTACTCTTCAAACTTTTTTTGAATTATGAAGAATTCTCATTAACTTTCTTTTAAAGGTTTGATAAAATTCCTCATGGAAGTTACCTGTTCCTAGGATTTTCTTTATTGGGAGATTTTTGATTATTAATTTATTCACCTTACTAGTGGTAGATATGTTTAGACTTTAATGCTTCATGGATTAATCTTGGTAGATTGTATGTTTCTAGGAATTTACCTGTTTTACTAGATCACCCAATTTGTTGGCATTTACTTGTTCTTTGTGCTCTCTGGTGGTCCTTCTTACTTCTATGACATTAGTTGTAATGTCTCTTATCATTTCTGACTTACATTTTATTGTTCTGCTTAGTTAGTCTAGCTAAATGTTTGTTTATGTTTCTAAACAACCAACTCTTACTTTTGTAATTTTTCTATTGTTTTCATACTCTCCATTTCATTTATTTCTGTTACATTATTTACCACTTCCTCTGTTACTTTACTATTATTTTGTTCCGTTTCTAGTTCTTCAAGGTGCAAACTTAGGTTTTTCATTAGAGGGCTCTCTTCATTTTTAATGTAGGTATTTATCATCAAAAACTTTTCTTTTACTATTGCTTTTGCAG
The DNA here is from genome assembly GCA_028533065.1 of Trachops cirrhosus. Lineage (NCBI taxonomy): Eukaryota > Metazoa > Chordata > Mammalia > Chiroptera > Phyllostomidae > Trachops > Trachops cirrhosus. The sequence continues at coordinate 9,948 of JAPYXV010003443.1, forward strand.
CATCCCATAAATTTTGTTATGTTGTGTTTTTATTTAAACCTGGCTCAAGATATTTTCTAATTTGATATCTTCTTTGACCCATTGGTTGTTCAAAATGTGTTGTTTAATTTTGAATCTTTCTATTTTTCTTCTACTATTGGTTTCTAGCTTATTTCATTATGGTCAGAAAAGATACCTGGTATAATTTCAACCTTCTTAAACTTGTTAAAAATTGTTTTGTGATATTACATGTAATCAATCCTGGAGAATGTTCTATGCACACTTGAGAAAAAATATATATATTATGTGTCTGTTTGTTGGAATAATCTATATATTTTTGTTAAGTTCATTCAGTCTATAGTGTTGTTCAAGTCCACTGTTTCTTTGTTGATTTCCTGTCCAGTTAATCAGTCTGTTATTGAAAGTAGTATTTTGAACTTTCCTACTATTATTGTATTTCTGGCTATTTCATACTTCAGTTCCACCAATGTTTGCTTTATATATTTAGGCTTCTGATGTTGGGTATATATCTTTTTAGGATTCTGATCTCTTTATTTTGAATTGATCATTTTGTCTTTTCCAATATTTTGTTTTTCTCTTTTAACTATATATATTTTTTGCTTTATGTCTATTTTACCCCAAATAAGTATAGTTACCCCTGTTCTTTTTTGTTATATTTTCATGGGATATTTTTTGCATCCCTTCATATTCAGCCTGTGTATGTCTTTAAATCTAAAGTGAGTTTCTTGTAGAGAGTATATAGTTGGATCTTGCTTTTTATCCATTCAAGCACTAAATGTATTTTGTTTGGAGAGTTAAATTTGTGTACATTTATGAGTAAAGTAATTTTTCATAGGGAAGAATTTACTATTATTATGTATTTTGTTAATTTTTGTCTGTCTACTAGTTATTGTTTTCCTCTTATTTCTCTTGCTGTCTTCATTTCCTTTATATTATTTTTAGTATTGATGTGCTTTGATTTCTTTTTTGTATAACTTCTACAGATATTTTCTTTGTGGTTACCTTGGAGCTTACATAAAATATCTTATAGTTATAACAGTCTATTATAAGCTGATAACAATTTAAGCTTATAAAAACTATTGTCTGGGGACTTCCAGCCAAGATGGAGGCATATTTAGACGCACTGTGCCTCCTCGCACAACCAAGATAGGGACAACAACAATATAGAAACAAAATAACAACCAGAACTGACAGAAAATTGAAGTGTATGGAAGTCGGACACCCAAGCATTTAAAAATAGACACATTCATCCAGACTGGTAGGAGGGGCGGAGTCGGGTCAGCCAAGGGACACTGAGCAGAGAGCTGAGCAACCAGGATGGCACGCAAGTCCGCAGCAGGCAGATGCTGGGCACACTAGCAGTGGTGGCTGGTGGGCCCTGGCCAGGGGGTGGTCACCAGCAGACCCAGCGAGGTGGCCATTGTGAAGCAAGGCACCACGTGCAACTCAGGGTCTCAGCACCGTGAAATAGAACTTTGGGTCACTGACTGAAAAGGAAGATCCCGCAGGGTGCACAGGCCCACCCACACCAGAATTGGTGCCAGAGGGGCCCAGTTAGCTTGTGGAAAGCGGCAAAAGGGTCTGAGGTCCTACAGAGAGCAGAGCAAGCGCCATTGTTCCTTCTCGGACCCCGCCCCCACATACAGCATCACAACGCAGAGACTGGAGTGCCCCACCCTGGTGAACTCCTGAGGCCCCGCCCCTCACTACAGGTGCTCAACAAGACCAAAAAAAAAAAACAAACAAGAAAAACAGCAAAAAGATGGCTCAAACAGAAGAAGAATTGAAAGCCTCAGAGCCCATCCTTTCAAGCGACCAAGAGATAGACAACCTATCACATGTACAGTTCAAAGCACTGGTAATCAGGATACTCACAGAACTGGTTGATTTTGGTCGCAAATTAGATGAAAAAATGAAGGTTACAATAAGTTTAGTGGAGAAAAGTGCACAGGGAACCAATAGTGATGGAATGAAACATGGGTCTCACATCATTGGAGTGGACCAGAAGGAAGAAACAAAATATACAACCAGAAAAGAATGAAGAAATAAGAATTAAAAAAATGAGGAGAGGCTTAGGAACCTCTGGGACATCTTTAAACGTTCCAACATCCGAATTATAGGGGTACCAGAAGGGGAAGAGGAAGAGCAACAAATTGAAAAGTTATTTGAACAAATAATAAAGGAGAACTTCCCCAATCTGGCAAAGGAAATAGACCTTCAGGAAGTCCAGGAAGCTCAGAGAGTCCCAAAGAAGTTGGACCCAAGGAGGAACACACCAAGGCACATCAGAATTACATTAGCCAAG
>JAPYXV010003444.1:0-12251 GCA_028533065.1 Trachops cirrhosus
CTTATTGTAGCCTTCATTTTTTCATGTAGTTTGTGACCAAAATCAACCAATTCTGTGAGCATCCTGATCACCAGTGCTTTGAAGTGTGCATCTGATAGGTTGGCTCTCTCTTGGTTGCTTAAAAGTATTGGCTGTGGGGCTTTCAATTGTTCTTCTCTTTGAGCCATCTGTCTCTTTTTTTTTTTTATCTTGTTGTGCCAGTTCCATCCGTGGGGCAGAGCCTTAGGTGTTTTCCAGGGTGGGGCAACCTAGTGGCTGGGTTGTGACCCTGTATGTGGGGGCGGGGTCTGAGAAGGAAGAATGGTGCTTGTCCCTCTCTTCATCGTACCTCAGTCCCTTCCACCGCTTCCCCCGAGCAAACTGGGCCCCTCTGGTGCCAATTCCCATGTTGGTGGTGTTGTGCACCCTGTGGGACTTCCCAGTGACCTCCCCTGTGAGGCTGGGGGTCTCTCCCTGTGTCTCAACCCCCATAGGCACTTTCAATCAGTGTCCCAAGGCTCTGTTTCCCAGTGCTGGGATCCTGGTTTGCGCGAGGTGCCTGCTTCGTAAATCGCGGACTCGTTGGGTCTGCTGGTTGCCACCCCTGGGCCGGGGTCTGCCAGCCACCGCTTGTGTGCCCAGGGTCTGCCCGCTGTGGTCTTGCACGCTCCAGTTGCCTTAGCATTGGGTCCCAATGCTCTCTGCTCTCTGCTCCGCCACCCTGCTGGCTGCCCGACTCCACCTCTCCTACTGGTCTGGAGGAATATGTCTAATTTAACTCCTTGGGTTTCTGATTTCCATGCAGTTCAATTTTCTGTCAGTTCTGGTTGTTATTCTGTTTCTAAATGGTTGTTATCCCTAACTTGGTTGTGGGAGGAGGCACAGTGCGTCTACCTATGCCTCCTTCTTGGCCGGAAGTCCTATTTCCGTATATTTTTTAAAATGTGCTATTTTTTATTTCTTTAAGATTTTTTTATTTATTTATTTGTTTATTTATTTAGATTGTTTTATTGTTATTCAAGTACAGTTGTTTGCATTAGTGCTCTTTTTAATGCTTATTTGGGTGTTACTGATATATTTGGTTGTATTTCTGACACACAGGATTTGAATTTTGTAAAGTCCTTTTTATTATTCCATGTTTTGTGTCCTTTGAAATCTTGCCATATTGCCCTTTTGTTACTTCTAGTAATTTGGAGGGTATATATGTGCTCTAATTTTTACTAAAAACATTAATCTGTTTAAAAAACTTACTTGAATATATATTTTTCTAATTACCTACACAATGAAACAAACCAAATTCATTGTTCTCCTTGTTAAAGTAAAGGAACTTAGAACCTTTCATTTTCTTTGCTCTACAACATTTGGGTTTCCATTTGCATATTTTGTTATTTTTGATTTGTTACTGCTTAAATTATTATTTTTAACTAATGTATGTTTTCTTTCAATTGTAATATTTTATTACAATCTATATTTGTATTTTAGCAACTATTTGGATATAATTCTGAGATTAAGTAGTGACAATATTCCTTCTCATTTCTTTCATAGCACAATTTGCATGTTCATGAGGGCTTTTTTGTCTTAACTTTTCTGTGACTGATATATGCTTTCAAGCATTTTATCTTTAGTATACATGGTTGGTATATTTTTTGAGCCCTTACGTATCTGATAATATATTTCTGTTGTGTTTGAAGTCAGTGGCATTTTGTCTGGATATAGAATTCTTGAGAAGTGCTCTTTCCCCTTTAAAATATATATTTAATTCCATATGTAATGTAAAGAAGTGACCTAGGTCCATTTGCTGTTTTTTAAAAAAATAATTTTTAAGGGATATTTCTGTATCTTAATAAACATTCATCAATATTTGTCTAGGTTTAATTAGTTGTGTCTAGGTTTAGTTAGTTGTGTCTTATATGGAGTGAATATTTTTGCTCAGAAGATTTAGATTTTTATTCAGCTTAATAATTTTGTTATAGATAAACTCTGACTAAGCTAAAAGAATAAAGACTGGGCAAAATGGCTCCCTAAGTCACTGATGTAGGCCAAAAAATCAGGCATTTTAAAAAGGAAATTTATTGAGTGTTGTGGTCAAAAAGTGGCAGGCATTGTCATTCCCCTATTATAACCCCACCTGCTTTCCTAACCTTGTCCAAGTGCTCAAATGTTCTTTGTCTTTATGGACATTGTTGATGGCAAATATGATGTAAATGACTTCCTGTTCAAAGGTGGATGTCAAAAGGTGCGAGTGAGGTTTCATATCTGATCATTCCTTTTGTAGTGTTCCTGACCCACAAATTCCTGTCCATTAGCTCAAAGACTGCTAGTTGTTCAGACTTATTATGACTGTCATTTCCAAAGCTATTCTCTTTTCATTGGCTTGTTTCCTCCTAAGTTTGACTCAACAGAGTGCTAAATTCTTATGGTACATCTAATCTTGCTAGGAAGGGAAAGTTTAACCAGGAACTAAAAATTTTAGTGGTGAAATGTGCTGACCAAGACAAAATTCTTATACTGCTTAGAGTAATTTCAGTTTGTAAAACTAGCTGATGCTTATTTTCATTTCTTCATTCTTCCAAGATAAGATTAATGACAACTATTTTATTAAGGAAAGATTCCCATGCAGTATTAGATGCTTTTGCCTCATTTGTTTAGGTTTCTTCTGTAGTAAAATAAATTATTTGTATGGTTAATCTCCATTTATAGCTTATACATATTTCTCATTTTTTGACCATTTTAATATTTTTATCCCTTTCTACTTCAGTCTTGACTAGGTTTATAAGTTTTTCTGTCACGAGTTATTAGATTCTTTGCAGTATAGATTTTGACCTTTATAAATTTTAGTGCAATTTTCTTTTATTTTTATTTTTATCTTTTATTTTTGTTTATTTTTATTATTGATCAGTTACAGTTGTCCACCTTTCCCCCATTGTACTCCCCTTCCCCGTCCCACCACACTCACACAGTCATTCCTGTCTCCCATTGCCCTTGCTTATGAGTCCTCTATTTGTTTTCCTGTTCCTCTTCTCTCCCCTATAATCCCCCTCCATGCATGCATCTGGTCACTCTCAGTTTGTTCTTTATTTCCAAGTCTCTGGTCCTATTTTGCTCATTTGTTTTGTTCATTAGGTTCTACTCATGGGTGAGATCACATGGTATTTGTCTTTCACCACTTGGCTTATTTCACTGAGCATAATGTTCTCCAGTTTCACCAACACTGTTGCTAAGGGTAGGAATTCCTTCTTTCTCTCTGCTGCATAGTATTCCATTGTGTAAATGTACCACAGTATTTTGATCCACTTGTTTATGATGGGCACTTAGGCTATTTCTAGCACTTGGCTATTGCAAATAATGCTGGTGTGAACATTGGGGTGCATAGGTTCTTTAAAATTGGTTATTCTGCTTCTTAGGGTACAGTCCTAGCAGTGGGATCAGTGGATCGAAAGAGGATCTAAATTTCCTCTTTAGTTTTTTGAGGAAATTCCATAGTCTTTTCCACAGTGGTTGCACCAGTTTGTATTCCCACCAACAGTGTACTAGGATTCCCTTTTCTCCACAACCTCCCCAGCACTTGCTGTTTGTTGATTTATTAATGACGGCCATTCTAACCAGTGTAAAGTGATATCTCATTGTGGTTTTAATTTGCATCTCTCTAATGGCTGCTGATGTTGAGCACTTTTTCATGTGTATGTGAGCCCTCTGTATGTCCTCCTAGAAGATGTGTCTGCTAAGGTCCTTTGTCCATTACTTAATTGGATTGCTTGTCTTCTTGGAGTGGAGCCTGTAAAGTCTTCGTATATTTTGGAGATCAAACTCTTGTCCGAGGTATCATTGGCAAATATGTTTTCCCATAATGCTGGTTCCCATCCCATTTTGTTGATGTTTTCTTTAGCTGTGCAGAATCCTTAGCTCGATATAGTCCTGTTTTTTTTATTCTTTCCATTATGTCACTTACATGAGGGGATGTATTGGTGAAAATATTTCTGTGTGGGCTCTCTGAAAATTTCCTGCTTATGTTTTCCTCTAGGACATTTATGATGGCACACCTTATATTTAAGTCTTTTATCCATCTTGAGTTTATTTTGGTGTGTGGTATAATTTGATGGTCTAGTTTCATTGTTTTAGCATGCAGTAGTCCAGATCTCCCAACACCATTTATTGAAGAAGCTATTTCTACTCCCATTTTATGTTCTAGCACCCTTTGTCAAATATTAACTGATCATATTAACATGGGTTTATTTCTGGGCTTTCTATGTGTCTGATCTTATGCCAGTACCAGACTGTTTTGATTACAGTGATGTCTAATATTGTTTGATATCAAATATTGTGATCCCTTCTATTTTGTTCTTTTTTTCTCAAAATTGCTGAGGCTATTTGGGGTCATTTATGGTTCCATATGAATTTTTAAAATGTTTGCTCTATGTCTATGAAATATGTCATTGGCATTTTAATAGGGATTACATTGAATCTAGAAATTGCTTTGGGTAGTGTGGACATTTTGATGATATTAATTCTTCCAATCTATGAACATGGTATATGCTTCCATTTATTTGTATCTTCCTTAGTTTCTTTCTTTAGTGTTCTGTAGTTTTCCAAGTACAGGTCTTTTGCCTCCTTGGTTAAGTTTATTCCTAGGTGCTCTATTTTTCTTGTTGCTATATTAAATGGGATTTCTTTTTCTAGTTTCTCTTTCTGATATTTCATTGTTGGTGTACAGAAATCGCTTTCATTTCTGAATGTTGACTTTGTATCCTGATGTTTTGCCAGATTCATTTATTAGATTGAGTAGTATTTGATGGAGTCTCTAGGGTTTTCTATGTACACTGTCATGTCATCTGCAAACACTGGCAGCTTTACTTCTTCTTTTCCAATTTGGATGCCTTTTATTTCTTTTTCTTGTCTGATCACTGTGGCTAGAACTTCTAACACTTCGTAGAATAGAAATTGTGAAAGTGGACACCCTTGTCTCATGTTAGACCTTAGGAGGAAAGCCTTTATTAGTTTCTGTTGATTGAGTATAACAATGGCTGCAGGTTTCTTGAATATGGCCTTTATTATGTTGAGGTATGCTCCCTCTATTCCCACTTTGCTGAGTTTTTATTTTTATTTTTTTTTACCATAAATGGGTGCTATACTCTATCAAATGCTTTTTCAGCATCTAGGGATATGATCATGTGGCTTTTGTCTTTCATGTTATTTATGTGATGTATTACATTCATTGGTTTGCATATATTGTACCATCCTTGCATCCCTGTGATGAATCCCACTTGATAATGGTGTATGATCTTTTTAATGTATTGCTGGATCTGGTTTGCCAATATTTTGTTGAGAATTTAGCACCATGTTCATCAGTGATATTGGCCTGTAGTTTTCTTTCTTAGGTGTGTCTTTATGCATTTTGGGCTTAGAATAATAGTGGCCTCATAAAAAGACTTTGGGAGTCTTCCTTCCTCTTGGGTATTTTGGAATAGTTTGAGAAGAATTGTGGTTAGCTCTTCCCTAAATGTTTGGTAAAATACTCCTGTGAACCTGTCTGACCCAGGGCTTTTGTGTGCCAGGATTTTTTTGATTACTGCTTCAATTTCACTAGCTGATAGAGGTATATTCAGACTTTCTGCTTCTTCTTGACTCAGTTTTAGAGGATTTTGTTTCTAGAAATTTGCCAATTTTGACCAGGTTTTCAAATTTCTTGGCATATAGTTTTTCATAGTAATTTTTTACAATCATTTGTATTTCTGTGCTATCATATGTAATTTTGCCTCTTTCATTTGTGTTCTTATTTTTGGCATCTCTCTATTTTTCTTGATGAGTCTGCTTAAAGGCTTTTTGATTTTGTTTATCTTTTCAAAGAACTAGCTTCTGGATTTATTAATCCTTTGTATTATTCTTTTGGTTTCTGTGTCATTTAAATCTGCTCTGATCTTGATTATTTCCTTCCTTCTACTAGCTCTGGGCTTTGTTTGTTGTTGTTCCTCTAGTTCTTGTAGATGTAGTGTTAGGTCTTTTATTTGAAAATTTTCTATCTTTTTTAGGCTAGCCTTTATTGCTATGAACTTCCCTTTCAGGGTCGCCTTCACTGTGTCCTATAATTTTGGACTATTGTGAGTACATTTTCATTTGTTTCTAGAAACTTTTTGATTTCTTCCTTGATCTCATTCTTAATCTGTTCATGGTTTAATAGCATGCTATTCATTCTCCATGAGTTTGAGTGTTTGGGAATTTTTACCTTGAGGTTAGTTTCTAGTTTTCATCCCTTGTGCTCAGAGAAAATTCTTTTCTTTAATTTGGTGAGAGTTGTTTTGTGTCCTATTATGTGGTCTTTCTTTGAAAATGTTCCATGTGCATTTGAAAAGAATGTGCATTTTGCTTCTTTCGAGTTAAATGTTCGATATATATCAGTTAAACCCATTTAATCTAGTGTGTCCTCCAGTCCCACAATGTCCTTGTCGATTCATTGTTTGGGAGATCTGTGCATTGTTAATCATGGGGCATAAAAATCCCCTACTATAAATGTGTTGTTGACTATATCTTTCTTGAAGTCCTCCATGATTTTCCTCATATATTTGAATGCTCCTATGTTGGGTACATATATGTTTATAATTTTTATAGCTTCCTGGGTGATTCTTCCCTTTAGATTATGAAATGACTTTCTTTGTCTGTTTTATGGCCTTTGTTTTAACATCTATTTTGTGTGAAATAAGTATTGCAAAACTGGCTTTTTTGTCCTGCCCATTTCCTTGAAATATTTTTTTTCCATCCCTTCCCTTTCAGTCTGTGTAGGTCTTTTGTTCTGAGGTGGGTCTCTTAGACAGCATGTATGTGGGTCACATTTCCCTATGCATTTTACTACCCTATGTCTTTTGATTTGAGCATTTAATCCATTTACATTTAAGGTTACTGTTGATAGGTACTTATTCATTGCTACTTTTTCCTTTTTTTTACCTGTGTTCCTCTCTCACTCATTCTCTACCTTCATCTCCTTAAAGCAGTCCCTTTAGCATGTGTTGAAATGCTTTTTTGATTGAGGTGTATTCTTTTAATCTTTTTTTTTTGTTTGAGAAGCTCCTTATTTCACCTTCTATTTTAAAAGACAGCCTTGCTGCATAGAGTAGTCTTTGTTGCAAACCTTTGATTTTCATTATTAGGAATATTTCTTGTGATTCCCTTCTGGCTTGTAGTGTTTGTGTTGAGAAATAACCTGCTAGCCTTACTGGAGCTTCCTTGCATGTTACTTCTATTTCTCCCTTGCCACTTTTAAGAGTCTCTCTATTTAAAATTTATCATTGTAGTTATGATGTATCTTGGAGTGGGTCTCTTTGGGTTCATCTTGATTGGGGCTCTCTCTTTTTCCTGAATTTGAATGACTTGTCCCCTGTCCAGTTAGGAAGTTTTCTTTCATTATTTTTTGAATCAGGTTTTCTATCCCTTGCTCCTTTTCTTCGCCTTCTGTTATTCCTATCATGTGAATGTTGTTACATTTGTATTGTCCTGTAATTCCCTTAAACCACAGGTGGCAAACAAAAGGCCCATGGGCCAGATCCAGCCCTCCATCTTGTTTTTTCAGGCCTGGCACCTTGTTTCTACCCAGTGGCAGCACTGAGTTCTCGCTTAACTGTTAAGGCTAGTTACATCTATACAGTCCTAAAATTACATTCAGCCCTTTGAAGCCAACCCTGTGAGGCTGATGTGGCCCCCAGTGAAAATGAATTTGACACCTCTGCCCTAAACTGTCCTCATACATTTAGATTTTTTTTCATTTTGTTGCTCTGCCTGAGTGTTTCTTTCTACATTGTCTTCAGCTCACTGATTTGGTCCTCTGCTTCATGCAGCCTGCTTGAATTTCTTCTAGTGTAGTTTTTACTTCAGATATTGTATTCTTCATTTCTTCCTGGTTCCTTTTTATAGTTTCTATAAAAGTTTCCTTTTCCTTTTTCATGCTGTTGTAGTTCCCCCTAAATTTCTTGTAGTTGTCTTAAGTTCCTTGAACATCCTTATAACCATTTTTTAAATTTCTATATGTGATAGATTGGTTGCCTCAGTTTCATTTAGCTCTTTTACTGGGGATTCTTCCATTCTTTTCTGTTGCGGCTTCTTTTTCATCTCCCCATTTTGGGTGACCCTTATTGTTTGTTTCTGCATCTTAGGATGCTCTGCTTTGCCTGTGTGTCTTTGTGGAGTTGTCTTCTGTGGTAGGAGTTCTGTGGGATTGAATGGCGCAGTTTCCTTGATCTCCTTGTCTGGATGTTCTATAATTGTCCTTCCTTTTTTGTGAGCTCTCTTGTTCTTGGACTACTTGTTGGTGACTGCTTTGTTGGTTGGTTTCCTCTCCACGGGCCTTACTGGTAGTCACAACTCCCACCTTGTCTTGTTTGCTATTGTACAGGTGTTGGTTAACAAAGCAATATTAACAGACAAGCAAACCTGTACTGGCCAAAAGAACCCCCCTTCCACATCATCAATCAATCTCAACTGCACTGAGTAAAGATTAATAAAGTTGGAGAGAGATTCCTAATATTAGAAGATATAATATAGGGAATATGAGATGCCTAAAGGAGGAGAACATGCTATTGAGTGGGAAGAAGGCAGAAAATTGATAAGAGTAGGGATAGAACTGAGGTGAAGAAAAGGAGAGTTCAAACTTTAAAATATAACTAAAACACAGAGAGTGATTGGTACAGTGTTATAAGAAAAGGGAAGAGTATACTATTAGGTTTGAAGTATAATTGAAAAAGTATTGTGCCAACAGGAGCAAAATTGCAGAAAAACCACAGCAGGGTCAATAGCAATGACTGCTGCATGAAGTGTAATAAAAGTGGAATGGGAATAAGAATATTGTACATGAGCAAAAAGTGAATATGAGGTATCTACAGTAAAGAAAAAGGATTTTCAGAGGATGGGAGAAGCAAACTAATAAGAGTAAAGAGTAAAGTCCAGGTTGAAAAAGGGGGAAGAAATGAAATAAAATTCCTCACTCAACTGATAAGGGGCAGGGGAAGGCATAATGGAGTAAGACATGGGCAGAGTATTCTATGGGATTTAAAGTACAAAAAATAGTGAACAAGTAGGAGTTCCATTAGAGAAGTACAGCAATAACCATGTTATTTCACCCAATATTCACTGTTTATAAAATGTAGAAAAGAAATAAAGATCATATGAATGGGAAAAAAAGAATGTAAGGTAACTTAAAAAAGAAGAAGGCTTATGTGAGTTTAGGTGGAGGAGAAATAGTGAGAGTAAGGGATAGGAACATGGACTATTGTGAGAGAAAATGAAGTTTATAACAACAATGATAAATCTCAGGAAGATGGTGAAATGGATTAAGATGAGGGAGGGTTGCCTTGAGTGATTTGAAATAACAATAATATGAAAAAATATATAATCTAAATAAAAAGTAAAAGACACTAAGAGTAGTGAGATGTTTGGAATATGAGTGAAGTGAAAAAAGGAAAATTAAAATGCAATATGAAAGCAAGAAAAAGAAAAAAATAACAAACCAAAACCAACCAACCAAACAAAAATTGAAAAATAGAAAAGAAAGAGAAATTAAAAAATGTAAGTTCTGATGAAGAATAAGGTGAAATTTGTCATAGCTGTTGGTGTTCCCCTTCTGATTTCTTTCTGTTTCCATCTCTGGTCTTCTCTCAGTTCCAGGTCCTGGGTAGGTCTTTCGACTTTCTATATGTCCTTTCCCTGACTTTATGTCCTCTCCCTGACTCTAGAGGGCGCTTATATTGTGATCAAGAGGGTGAGGTCTTTGGTTTTGTCCTGGGAGACACTGTTCAGTCTTCCGGGAAAATTGTGGGTACATCCTCCCTGCCTCTATACCTCCTGTATTAGTCTGTTCCAGTTTGTGTCCAATAATGTACAGTTTCTGCTTAAATAGCTGTCCATTTCACTGTGGGGGCAGGGGGACCATCTATGTTAAGAATGTCAGGTCTCTCCTGTTTGGCATAGTCTACAGCTCTGTGTGTGAGCCAAGTCTGGGCAGTTCCCTGAATCTCCTTTGTTGGGCCTTTTCTTAACTTCCTGTTTTGATGGCCTCAGTGAAATAGGGCCTTAGGACCCAGTGTACTTTGTCTCCCCTGTGTGGAGTTCAAAATGGGCCCTTTTAGGCATTAGCCTTGCTGTCTAACTCGTGAGTGGGGAAAAGCCCCCTGCTGGTTGCTAAGTCTGCCAGGCTGGCAGGCAGTGGGTGGTTAGGCTCAGTTTCCCTTTCCAGTGATTCCACCAAGGAAGGGAGCTTAGTCTGGGCTACAACCATCACAGGTGCCCAGTTTCCAGCCCACTGCCTCTAGAGCACTGTGCAGGCCATACTCTCCACTTTGCACAGGTGTGCTGGGCTGGTGCCGATAAACCACCTTGCTTTGCACGTCTTTGACCAATCTGAAAGGTGCACTGAGTGGGAATAAATGACACCCACAATCCTCCCTCCTTGTTGGCCAGGCAGGTGTGCACCTGAGGTCCTTGCCCAGAATGCCTCAGTCCCCCTTTTGAAAAAAGTCTCTGTGGGTGCCACTGGTGTTCTGAGCCACTGCCTGGCTTTCCATGCACTCCAACTCTCTGGCAAGTTAAGAGTCTATGTCAATCATGGCCAGTTGCAGCCCACCTCTTCTCCCACTCCAGGCACTGCCAGGATCCTGACCAAACCACCCCGTTGCCCCTGCTCTCTGGCACTGTCACGCTTGCATACACTGCCACAGCTTGGATGTGGGCCAGCAGTGTGCATGTGTGCTTGCTTTCGCCCCAGGGACTTTACACCTACAAGTCACTCCTGGCTCCTGGTTTGGGTCTATTTCTTCCCAGCTCCGGGAGGGGAGGTAGCTTCTAATCTGCTATGACTGACCCAGCTCTCCTACAATGTTGTCTTCCTGGCGGCCGAGGTCTCTGCCTCCAGGCCCAGGGACTTTCCCTGTCTGCCTATAAAACCTCCTTACCGCTGTTTTGAAGTATCTTTTGTACACTTTGGCTTCCAAACTTCAAATCCTTTCAGTGCAATTTTAAATTCTATGAAGCCATTCTCTCTTTCCTCCACACGTTCTTTTTAGTGAGTATGTTGATCTTCTATTCCTATAAGGGTGTTTTTTTCATAGCTCATCTTTATTTTTTATTCTGTTTGTTTTGTTGTTCAGACAGTCCAGTTTGTTTAATTTCCTTGAGATTATAAATAAATTATTTCTACAGTTTACTTATATTTACATTAAAATATATTCTTTACCTCTTACGTACTGCATCAATTTTAATTTGTAGAGCATAATATCTTTATGGGTATCATCTTATCTTCCAATTTATATATTTTTAACTTAAAAAGATTTATCCTGACAATGTATTTGCCAATAAGTAGCATGGATTCATTTTTTGAGTCCTATCAATATTCTCTTGTATGATGTTAGGATCTTTCCCTGAGAACCATAGTTGAATGACTGAATGGGATAAATTTATATTAACAACCCAGCAATCTGAAAAAGTTGGAGATGTGGGATATTCTAGCAGGGAAATTTTCTCTGTGCTTGGTTTATTTTCTATACATGGGGTAATTACTATTCTGTAAGCCAGCTTTCCATAGCTAGATGTTTTTCCCTTTTGGCTCCTCCTCAAAAATATTGTTTGGCTATGTCTGACCTCCTTCCTAGAGCTCCTGTTTGCTTTTTCAGGCAAAAACTTATTTCCATGGGAGAGTCAGAGTCCTAACTCATTTCATTTACCAAAATAAACTCCAGATGGTTTAAAAATTTACATGTAGAAATTAAAACTTTATGAGTACTCAAAGAAAAAAATTTGAAAACATTTATATACTCTTTGGATGGCAATGTACATTTTAAGTCCAATATAAGGGCAAACTAAATTACTCATAGATTTAACAATTTAAAAATGTATAACATCTGTATGTGAGAACCTTAATCTATATACACTATTCTATGGTAAATAAAATATTCATAACATGATTTGATGGTCAGTGAGTCATTCCTTATGTGTAAAGGATTTTGTAAACCTGTTAGGAAAATATGAAAATCCTAATAGAAAAATATGCAACATTAAGAGATAATTTATAAAAAGGAAAATAAAAATGACCAATAAGAACATGAAAAAAGCCTTTCCATGTCATTGTTTATCAAATAAATGTAAATCACAGTATTGAGTTATAATTTTATATATTATATTGATAAATATAAAGAAAAGGTAATAATACTAATCCAGTATATCATGATTATGGAAATTTCTCTTTCCAAGACATCATTCTTTTTAAAAATATATATTTTTATTTTTAATCCTCACTAGAG
>JAPYXV010003445.1:0-12250 GCA_028533065.1 Trachops cirrhosus
GCATCATCCCGTAACTGAAAGGCTGTGGGTTCGATCCCCAGTCCGGGCACGTACAATCCCTGGTCTGGGCACATACACATGGGAGGCAACCAATCTATGCTTCTCTCTGGCATCAATGTTTCTCTCTCTCCCCCTTCCTCTTGCTCTAAAAGCAATGAAAAAATGTCCAAAGGTGAGGATAAAAAAAAGTTAAAATTTTTACCAAAAAACCCCCCACGCCCACAAAACAAAACCCTGCCTTCAAATACACGTGATCTGAAGCAGAAATCCCTGATCTGCCAAGTAAGACAGCCTCCACCGCGGGCTCGGGGGCGTTCTCCCCGCGACACTCACAACCCCCCCCCCAGCCCCGTGCTTCCCGGGCTCGGCAGCGCCGCCTCGATGACCTGCGATGGCCCGTCTGCTCCTGCAGGCGGTCACTGGAGGGCGGACGGCAGGCCTCTCAGCAGCGTGTGAACTGCGTGACATTCTTAACCTTCGTGTGCACAGGAAAGGCCAGTGGGCTTCCGACGACTTCACGCTCCAGCCGGAGGAAAGCTGATTGGCACGATGAACAGAACACAGAGCCTGGTTCAACCACCATGCAGTGTTTCCGAGGTTCCGGAAACTTCTGCCTGAACCAGAACTCCCGGCTGGGGCTGGGGCCCCTGCTCGTCTCCTCCGGAAGGTGTGGGGGCCGACTTCCACACGACGGGTGGAGCGCCCCTCTCTCAGCATCGGGGAGTATCTCAGAGATTCCCCACACAAACCTGCGCCGTGGGCGAGGTGCAGACGGGATACGGTGGGAGGCGGAACCCCGCCTGCAGCGGCGCGAGGCCGGTACTGCAGGTATCTCCGCTGGTCCCCCGTTCCGAAGTCACCGCGCCCCCTCCACCACCAGCAGAGCTTCTCGGGGCTGAATTCCAGCCTCGTGGCATCTTCTCAAGGTCCAAACGGGGCTCAGAAAACGAGTCCTCGGAAAGGCTGGTCATCAGCATTTCTGCACCGGACAGCCTGGGTCCTGGGGCTTCGGCAAGGCGCTGGCGTGGCGCTCAGATCAGGCCGGGTTCAAGCCCCGGGCCTCTCACTATTAGCCGTGTGACCCTGACAGATGACCGGACCACGCCGGGAATGGTGGCGCTTGCTTTCCGAAGTTCTCCTGAGGGTAGGCGTAAAGGTGTACGAGACACCTGATGCAATGACAGCAAGCAGAGGCTCGGACAAACGGCAGCGTGACACTATTACAGTTCATTGTTGTTAGTATTAGTGTCTGTAACAGCGGAAGACAAGCACTGACCTGTAGTGAAATCAGAGCCGATTCTGCGGAGCTGAGCAGCCCCTGGCCCCTGAGAGGCCAAGGCTAGAGCAGAAGGGACCATTGCTGCCTGTGCAGCACCTGTGGTCAGCTGAGGAAGTGTGACATTCACCTGAAGAGAGAGGACAGTGCCATAAAGGCCCCTCACGTGGCAGCACGTGACCTGTGGGCAAAGGGCAGGCCCAGCGCCACGTCCACGGCTCCGTCTCAGACTTGACCTCGTGAGGACCTGGCCGCAGGCCGGCTTCTCTCTGAATTTGAAGTGATGGCACAGGTCCGGGTGGGACCTACATCACCCCGGGTCCGCCCACAGGAAGACAAGTTTGAGGCTCTGCCCTTAACCTCGATCTCCATGTGGCTATTCGCGGCTACGACTTTTAAGCTGAATTACCATTTTATGGTAAGAAGCGGCACAAAAAGATCTTCTGGTGACTTGAGCATTTTATTCTATTTAAAAGGCGAGGAGCGTTCGTTCGCCTTCTTCTCGGTTCCTAAGACTGTCTCATTACCCAGAGATAAAAAGAGGCCCTTGACGCTGTGAATCTGAGGACACAAAGGTGGTGCCGCTGTCTGAGCATGACGTGTCAGAAGCCCCTGGGGGCCTATTACTTTTAAGAAGTTCACTTAGAATCGGGCCCTTCATGTGGAGAGGCTCTTACTTCTTCTCTTTATCATTGGAAACAACGCCAGCGACCCTTTACTCCTGCCCACCGCGTGTGGGACGCTGCGTCTCACCGTGTCTCTCTCCAGCCCATGTGATGTCCTCCCACTTCCTACGCAGGTGGCATCGGAGCGGCTGCGTTTCCCGTCCACCTCGTCTGAACGCACGCAGCTGGGAAGTGACAGCCGGGGGCAGGCGGGGGGAGCCCTCTGCGCCCGCCCCTGCATCGCGCTGTCCGTCCGGTGACAGGCGTGGGCTCCAGTGGGACTTGCGTGGCACTAAGTAAAACATACGGAGAATTTCTGCACCATTTTACCTTTGCCAAAACATAAGACGGATGCATTTGGAGAAAGCGTCCCGCAACAGGGCTTCTGCGTTTTGGAACCAGTCGCGCAAGCAGTCAGGGGACAGAACTGCAGTCGGTGACTGGCGGGCAGGCATCTCCCGTTCGAGCTGGCTTTCCATGACACGCATTGTCTCTGGCTGTGCGCAGAGCCATTCTGAAACAGAGAGCCGGGCCCAGGGGAGGGGCGCTGTATCCCCTGTGGTGTCCGCCCCCACCCCCATGTGCGGCTCGGAGCGCTGCTCCTGGCCCCAGGGCTCCGCTCTGCCTCTCCGCCCGGACCCGGGTCCCCCTTCGGTCACGTGGGTCAGTCAGGAGCCCGGAGTCCTGCTCAGCCCCAGGCTGGGCCTGCACTTGAGCTCCAGCTCTGAAACTCAGCGCTTCACAGAAAACGGCAAGGACCGACCCCACACACCAGTCAACCTGACTCAAACGACACTCCAGAGCTAATGCTCGTACGCTTGACCGTGAAGGAATTCTGCGGCGGCCCCTGACTGATAGGAAAAGGCTGCCGTGGCCTGATCTTCAGCAGAGCCTCTTGACTCGGAGAAAAATATGGTATAAAGGTCTCTTCTGAGCCTTAGGTTGTGAAATCTGGGACTGGAGACCAGAAAAACCCGTAAGATCACCCTAGGAAGCAACGTGTGACTATGTTTAAGTGAGAGGACACGATGCAGTTTAAAGCGAGCACATATTTTGTTTCATTCGGTAAGATGTTAGTGGGCACCCTCCCGGGCCGGACCCAGGGCCAGGCGGTGCGGTGAGCACAGCAAGCCTCCCAGCCCCAGGGCACTCAGTCCGGCAGAGGGGAGAACGGCCAACAGAAGACCGAGCCAGGGGCAGAGGAACCCGGTGACAGCGGTGACACAGGCCCCGGCCCGCCCAACCACGAGCCTGGCAAGGAGCCTGGCTCTGGAGATGCAGTACGAGGACCAGACAAACCGAGATCAAAACACGGTGGAGGAGGAAGGGCAGGATTTCAGGTGAGCTACTGGGTTTCAATCAATGGCTAATGAGTGAAGCGAGAATAACAGCAGCCACTTACAGAAAGGGCAGCCTGAAAATTCTCAAGTTGAGCATTTAGGAAATGTGCCAATGACTTTATTCTGAATATACTTTAATTTCATTTTGCCTGACAAAGACTTCCCATGGAACCGAGAGTCCTCAAAATCTTTGGAGTGTTTATTTAATACCACGCACCTGCACTCACATACATGCATGCCCACACACCCACATGCATGCAGACACACACTCACATACATGCATACCCACACTCACATACGTGCATGCCCACACACATATATATGCATGTCTGCACACACTCGCATGCATGCATGCCCACAGCCCCCACCCCAAACCTCTTCCTTTGCAGAAGTGGTCAGGTTTCTTGTTTGTCAGAAACTGAAGGACTGGGTGCTCCAGTTGTTAACCCTCTTTTCCCACAGCATTAAAGCCAAGGACACCCGGCAGCTGAGCAGGAAAGACGCTCCCAGCCAGGGAGAAACAATCTGCTCTCCCACGTGGCCTTTGCCCCCAGGTCCAGCAGCACCGGGAGACTGAGGCAGGACCGTGCACCGTCTCCGGGACAGCTGGGGTGACAGAGGAAAAAGCCTAGAGCTTGTGACGACGCTCCTCCCTAGCAAGTCGGGCAGGGCTGCCAAGTTCTAACCACACAGGGGAAGATAAAACTGTGGAGGTGGGAAAGGGGTGAGCAGGCCAAGTAATGAGCATACGGGCTGAATGTGAGAAAGGTCTAACGCTGTGGTCCAGACTGTATCTCACAAGACCAGCTACTGCAACGCTCACGTGTTACATCTTAGAGATGTAACGACTAGGGACGTGTCGTCGGTCCCTACACTGACTCAATCAAAAGTTGTCTAAAAAGGTGGCTTTCGTAACATTTTCCTTGCTACATTGTTTCAAAAACTTTAAGCAAAGAATAAAATAAAAGCTGTTCTTATCTTCCTTTTAAAATTAATTTCCATCGGTATAAACATCTTCTATCTAAAGCACGGTGCGGTTACATTAGCCATAACACCGACTGTTTTCTAGACCGAACGCTTCCGGTTGGTTTGAGATGATGCTCCTTCGCAGGAAAGCCTGGCCTTCAGGAGTCGGGATGAAAAATCGGAACAGCACAGTTCCGATGTCAGAAATCCACTGTGGGGCTGGTGCCAACTGACTGGCTCTCCGGGATGAAACTGCCTAACACACACTGCAGCCGTCAGCCCGTCGTCGGAAGCACGGCGGACATGCCGGCTCACGGGAGACGGCAAAGCTGGAAAGCGAGGCCATGCACCCCGTCTGCCAGCTCCGATCAAAGAGCTGGGGCCGCGGCCTTCTGAGGGTGGACTCCAAAGGCAGGCTTGAGTCCCAGCCCCCCACAACCCACGTCCCTTTTGTTGTGGTTATTGTTGTTACTGTGAAACTCTGTCTTTTCTATTAACATTGTTTAACTCATTTCAAAAAGTGCCATCCACTTCTGCTTCCAGCTGAGACGGAGTAACAGGCGCCAGGTCTGCCATCCTACCCAAAACGGAGGGGCAGAACAGACAGAGTGCATTACACAGGCAGGGAGGGACAGCAATCGGAGGAGCTGGGGAGGCGGCCAGCAGAAGTGGAGCCCCCCAGCTCCGGGAAGTGGTGGGGGCGGGGATGCCCCTGAGGTGAGGAGACAGAGCTGGAAGTCCAGAAAGGCCACCAGGACTAGGGTTCGCAGGGCAGAGAGCGACAGAGGAGGAGGCTGCACAGAGAGAGAATTTCGGAACGAAGTTCGGAAAGAGTTTCCGCTGAGAACGGACCGACACTCGAGTGTGAGGGAGTTCCCCAGGGTCTGGAAAGAACAGACAGGACAGACCCCAGGGCTCCCGTCCGCGCTGGCGGAGTTTGACCCACGTCACCCTCAGGGGCTGGGAGGGAACTCAGAGCGCTTCACCCTGGCGAAACGCTACTCTGGTCCCAAGCAGAGCTGCGTCCAAGTAGCAGACCCACATGCCAGCACAAAGCTCCAGTATTTACAGGCATATAAAAATATCCAGCTCCCAGCAAAGTTAAATTCACAACGTCTGGTATCCAATAAAAACGACCAGGCAGGAAAATATGACCCATAATCAGGAGGAGAATCAACCAAGCAAAACTAACCCAGGAATGACACAGACGATAGAATTATCAGACAGGAAAATCAAACAGTTATTTTAACCGTAATATACGTGTTCAAGCAGCCATAGGAAAGGTTGAATATGTTAGGCAGAGGCATGAAGGCATGTGTATATACGTATACATGTTTTATAGATATATTTTTTTATTTTTATTTTTTTAAAGATTTTATTTATTTATCTTTAGAGGGGAAGGGAAGGAGAGAGGAAGAGAAATATCAATGTATGGTTGCCTCTCCTGGGTCCCCTGCTGGGAACTGGCCTGCAACCCAGGCATGTGCCCTGACTGGGAATCGAACCTCGATATTTTGGGTCGCAGGCCCCTGCTCCATCCACTGAGCTACACCAGCCAGGGCATATAGATATATTTTTATATTAT
Source organism: Trachops cirrhosus (assembly GCA_028533065.1). Classification (NCBI taxonomy): domain Eukaryota; kingdom Metazoa; phylum Chordata; class Mammalia; order Chiroptera; family Phyllostomidae; genus Trachops; species Trachops cirrhosus. The sequence continues at coordinate 5,833 of JAPYXV010003445.1, forward strand.
CTATATTTGAAAGTCAAATTCCCATAGAACTATGATGCACTGGATGAGATTAACTGAAAAGATTGGTGAACGTGAAGAAATAGCAATAGAAACTGTCCAAAAGAAATACTGAGAGAAAACAGACTGGAGAGGGGGAGGGAGTGGGGAAGAAAGAGAGAGAGAGAGAGGAGGAGGAGGAGAAAAGAAAATGAATATTAACAAGAACAGAGCACCAGCGAGTTTGTAAATCAACCTCAAGTGTCCTGGTATCTATGCAACTCAAGTATCAAAGGGGAGGAGAGACAGGGGAAATAAAGAAACTATAAAAATAATGGCTGAAAACTTCCAAATTTGATGAAAACTATAAGCCCGCAGATCAATGAACCCCGAGCACAAGAAACACAAAGGAAACTTCACCACGGCAGGGCGAAATCAAACTGCTCAAGAGCAGCGATACAGAGAAAAGCTGGCAAGCCGACCGGAAGTGCACAGCGTCCTCGCCTGCCTCACGATGAGATGCCGGGCGCTCCTCCCCAAGAACGGGACAAGCCAGGGGGGTCTGCTCTCGCCGCTCCTACTCGGCACCGCGCTGGAAGCCCAGCTAGTTAGTGCAAGACGACAAATACAAGTGAGTGTGCAAACTGGGAGAGGGGGAAGAGGACTGCAGATGACGCGCTGTCTGCGCAGAAAACTCCGCGGAATGGGCAAGAAACACTCCTGGATAAGTGATCGTAACAAGGTTGCACGATACCAGGTTCATGTACAAAAGTCGACTGCCTTCCCGTGAAATGAACCAACTGGAATTTGAAATTAAAAATAAAACACTACAATGACACCAAGAAATTAAAATACTTAGGTATAAATCGAACAACATATATTTAGGATGTATATGCAGCTAATTATGAAATTATGATAAATCAACAAAATGTATACAGGATCTATGTGCAGGAAACTGTAAAATATGATGAAATAAAAAGATCTGAAGGAGTGGAGAGCTATTTCGTGGTCATGGGTTAGAAGTGCTAATATTCTTATGTCAGTTCTATCCAACCTGATCTAGAGAGTCAACACGGTAATGCCGGCTGTTCCGTGAATGCTGACAAACTGACTCTAAAGTGTGCGTGGGGGGAGGCAAAGGACCCAGGCCGGCCAACACGATACTGGGCAAGGGCAACACCACCGAGAACTGAAACTACCTGACGTTAAGGCTTAATACAAAGCCACACGATCCAGACCTCATGTTACTGGGGAGGGGACAGACAGAGAGACCAACGGGACACAACAGAGAGCCCAGAGACAGACCCCACGAAGAGAGTCAACTCATCCTTGACAGCGGGGCAGAGGGAATTCAATGGAGAAAGGACAGTATTTTCGATAAACGGTGCTGGGACAGTTAGATGTCCACAGGCAGAGACCCTACAACTGTCACAAAAACTAACTTGAGTTGCACAGAATGGAAAATTAGTATTTTGAAATGAATGAACATGAAGACACAGCAGAGTGAAATTTGTGAGATGCAGCTAATACATTTCCTATGCTTTTACAGCACTAAACACCTACAGTAGAAAAGAAAGGAGAAGGACTAGGATGGGGGAAGGGAAATGACCTCGGCTTGTGCCTTAAGAAACCCAAAGTGAGGTAATACACATCAGAGTGGAAATCAGAGACAAAAGAATACATGGAGAATCAAGCCAAAAGCTAGCTCTTCGACAAAGCACGTAAAATGGACAGACCTGTATCCAAATTAATCAGGAAAATAAATGAGAAAGGGCACAAAATATCAGCACCACTACAGAGCTACAGATGTTAAAAAAATAACAAGGGAATAGGAAGAAAAGCTCTTTGCCAATAAATTCAGTAACTTAGAAGAAATACATGGATTCTTTGAAAAACAAGAACCACTAAAGTTCATCCAAGAATAGGTCATCTAAACAGCTGTATTAAAAAATTTGAATTTATAGTTAAAAATCCTTCCACCAAAAAAACCCCAAAAAACAGGCACTGGTGGATTCTACCAGGCATTTCAGGAAGAAACAACACACCTACACAAACTCCTTCCAGGTTATGGCGGAGGGGGGACACTGCTCATCTGTTAAGCTGGCCCTTCTCTCATGTCAAGTCGGACAAACACGTTACAAAAGCGTGTTGGCAGCATGTGGAGCAGCTGGGTCTCGGATACACTGTGTGCGGATGTAAGTGTTACAACCACCCTGGGAAAGAAACAGTTTGAACAGTTCGCCCACAGTTCGATCCAACATCCGACTCCTACGTACTCACCCAAGAGAAGCAAAACCACACGCTCAGGTGCAGACCTGGACACGAACGGTGGGAGCAGCTTTATCTGTAACAGCCCCAAACCGGAAACGGCCCAATGCCCACCGACAAGCAGATGCATAAACAAACTGCGGTGTGTCCACAGAGTGGACACAGAGTTTATTTTTCTATACAGAGTTTAGTGATAAAACCATTCAGCACTGATACAAGCAACGCTGTGGATGAATCTCAACGTAATTATGCGAGCTGAAGAAGCCGGCGAACAGAGGACACGCTGAAAGGTTCCGCTCACAGGAAGCCACCCGAGATGCCAGCTAAGCTGCAGGGAAGGGTCAGAGGTCGGAGGGGTGACGAAGGGGCACAGAGACACTTTAGAGGAAGACAGCTGTGCTCGTTATCTTGATGGTCGCGGTTCCGTGGACATGTGCGATGGGAAAGCTCATCAAATTGTTCATTTAAATAGGTTCAGACCGCCGCACGTCACTAACGCCTCCTTCCAGAGAGCTTCAAAAGAGGGGGGAAAGCGGGACGAAACCCGCACAGAACACACCAGATGTGCGTGTGTGAACTTCAGTAATCCCAGCAACACTCCTCGGGTATCACAAGACATCCAAAACTCTTCAGGAAATGAGACAGTATACCAAAAAATATATAAGAAAATACTCAGTTTGGACAAAGGAAAAAGGTAAATTGGACTATTTCTGTACCTAAAGCTTATAGTATTTTTTTCATAACAGAACTTACAAATATTTGCAATCAAGGTCCCTGCTGGATCGGTTTCCTCGGTTCCTACCCCCGAGGGCTGGAGCTTCCCCACCCGGCTCTCTTCCCACTTGGAGTTCAGAGAGCGAGGCTGAGGTTCAACAGCCCACTCCATCAGCGAGCTGAACATCCAGATCTGCCCAAAACGACATTGGCCTCTCTACATTCAAAACCCTGCTTCCAACCCCCTACAAAATATATCGGAAACACTACTCAGAGTACGTTTCTGTAGGATCACTTTTAAAGAGCATTCAAATAATACAAATTGATGGCCTAGTTCTCTAAAATCTTAAATGAACTGAAAAGGGTATTTGTGCAATTGACCTGCAGCATTTTCCAATGTGAAATTCTGCAGTTTGCCTCTTCAAGTACCACTTGAGGTTTCGTCTGGAATGTGAACGCCGTACTGGGGGACAAAAGTAAGAGAAGCCAAAAAGGGGGGAGGCACAGGAGGTGACTACGATGACCTTGTCATCCAGAACCCTCAAACAAGCTTCCTGGAAGGCCGGGTGTTAGGGAGGGTCCACCTTTTTAAGGAACCCACTTTCTGAAGTTCCCACCATTTTGTTCAATAATGAAAAGATAAACAACCCAATTTTTTAAAAAATGGGCAAAGACTCGAATAGACATTTCTCCAAAGAAGATACACAAATGGCCAGTAAGAGCATGAAACGATGTTCAGCATCACTGGTCTTAGGCAACTGTAAATCAAAGTCACGACGGGACACCCCCTCATCACACGTGCTATAATCCGCAAACTGGAAAATGACAAGCTCTGGTGAGGATGTGGAGAACCGGAACCTCACACGCCGCCGCTGGGAGGGGTGTGACACGGTGCGGCCACCGTGGACAGCAGCGTGGCGGCTCCTCAGAACGCTAGCCCAGAACCGCCACTCCACTCCCGGGGTGCACACCCAGGAGGACGGGAAACGGGCCGGACGGGTTTCTACCCCGTGTTCACAGCAGCGTCACCACAAAGGCCGGAAGAGGGGCAGACCCAGTGTCCCCAGCTGGCGAGCGGATAAAGCGATGCGGTCTGCCCACACAGTGGGACGTGGCACAGGCATGAAAAGGAGGAAGGGCTGCTACGTGTGCCTGGCACACCACGCCAAGTGAAATACGCCAGCTGTAAAAGAGACAAACACCGTGGTTCCACTTGTATGAACTATGGTGGACAGGCGTGTTCATCGAGGCAGAGAGCAGGCTAAGGGTTACCGGGGGCCGGGGAGAAGGAGACATGGGAGTTATCACTTCGTGGGGACAGAGTTCCTGTCCGGGGTGATGAAAATACCTTGGAAATCGATGGTGGTGATGGCTGGAGAACACTGTGGACGTAGGTAATGTCATCAAATCTGTGCACCGAAAAATGGTTTAAATCACAAATTTTGTTGTATACACAGGGTCCAGCAGAAAGGTAAGGCCTGCTTGAGTGAGGTTGGGAGGGTAATAATACGGGTGAAATAACCGATCGTTTTAATTTGGACATTTCCCCTAAAATGTCACATGGTGTGCTTGAGTGTGACAGCGTTACGTTACAGACTTACATGCTGAGTTATGACCTTGCCATAAACAGGAGCGCTGTTTGTGCCGGGCCCTGTACTTCACCGCAGCGGAGGAGGGCCCACAGTTGCTTTGAACAGCCAGCTTGCAGGAAAACGGCGCGTTCGTTCTTTGGTTCCCGGGCTGGCTCGCAGGCTGTGCGGGGTGACGGAGATGCAGAGCCCGCAGCACCAGTGACTGCAGTGACGACGCGCTGACACAAGCTCAGGGAGGGCCCCCGAGAGGTGCGACAGGGGCCCGCAGGCCACCCTGGAGGCTCTGGGGGCTTCCGGGGCCAGGTGACGGCAATGGCTGCGCTTTAAAGGACTGAAAGGACTCGGCCCAGCAGAGGGGGAAAGCGAGCATCTGCAAACGTGCCCAGTCTGCATAGGAACAGCTAGCAAGAATGTTCAAAACTAGGGCTGGTGAACTTCTGCTTGCCTTTTTAAATAAAGACAGTGAAGTCCTGGTGGGCAAGAAACATGCGTGATTAGGAGGCGCAAAGAGAAAGAACTGTGACCATCTACGAAGGGGACCCGGAAATGGGTGCCCAGCCTACGAGCACCCCGCCGCTGCCACGCCTTCCTTCTCTTTACGGGCGACAGCGCTGCGTTCACCCAGCTCCACACCCCACGCGTGCGCTGCAGCCTGCCGGGCCGGTGGCTCTGCTCCGGTGGCAGCGGCAGCTACACCCATCGGGTGCAGGCACTCTATGGGGGGGGGTGGCGGGGACTGGCTTGCTCAGGCTGCCATGATGCTGTGGCACAGACCAGGGGCACAACCAGCCGCCATTTACTTCCTCGCAATCCCAGAGGCTGGAGGGCCAGGCTGCAGGGGTGGGCAGGGCTGGCTACTCCGCAGGCCTCTCTTCTTGGTTTGCAGACGGCCGCCTTCTCTCTGTCTTCCCGTGGCCTTCCCTGGTAACATGTCTGTGTCCTATCTCCCCTTCTTGTGAGGCCCCCAGTCCTACTGGGTTAGGGCCCACCCCAGCGGCCTCACGGTAACTCGATCACCTCTTCAAAGACCCATCTCCAAATATGGCCACCTTCTGAGTTGCGGGGTGCTCAGGGCTTCAACCTGTGAATGAGGTGGGGGCCCAATTTGGCCCGTTGCTGTGGTGCTCACAGCGCATCCGGGCCTTTTAGGTCCCAGCGCCCGGAGGGGCATCCGAGGCATGCACTCCTGTCTCCGAGCTCCCGCAGCTCCGCCAGGGCATCCGTGGTCAGCTCTGTGGGGCAGCACGGTCACAGCTGTGTTTATTTGGCACCCATCTGTACACAATGCCTCGTTTGAAATGAATAAGAAAGGGGTGAATTTACTGCCACTGCCGACTGGCTGGAGTCAGTGCGGGGAGCTGCCTGGCCTTGCCACCCCCTCGCCCAGTGTTCTCGCCACAGCCCTGCGCTGCGCTGGGTCAGCACAAAGGCCTTTGTTTCGGACAGTGTCCTGGCCCAGCACAGTTCCAACGCCCACTCCGTTCCCGACTCACTTCTCTGTGGCGCCCACGTGGACTTCAGCCTTCTGCACCCCACAATGGAGTCGCGTGTATAACGCTCCCAGAGCTCTCGAACAGTCTCAGCAGCCACTGTTGCCCTAAGATTTGATACTAAAGTTGGATGCTGCCACTGTGTTTGTGGTGGTGGAGACACTGGAGTCGGTGAACAAGGGAAAGTCTCTGTTCATGAGGGGCCCGAGCCACAGTGCTCATTTCAGGACACCGATGGGGACAAGGGACGACGGGGACTACGGGGACACTGTGATACACTGCTTAAAGAGATGGGGCTGCAGGTGGGGGAACTTGAGGCTTCTGGGGGCGGGAGTGGTCAAGGTGGAATTCCTGCCCCCCTTCAGAGTTGCTCGGTGC
>JAPYXV010003446.1:0-12250 GCA_028533065.1 Trachops cirrhosus
AGTCATGAAAGGCAAGGACCTACATCTAAGATTGCTCTATCCAGCAAAGCTTTCATTTAGAATGGAAGGACAGGTAAAGTGCTTCTCAGATAAGGTCAAGTTAAAGGAGTTCACCATCACCAAGTCCTTATTATATGAAATGTTAAAGGGACTTATTTAAGAAAAAGAAGATAAAAAGCATGTATAGTAAAATGACAGCAAATTCACAATTATTAACAACCACACCTAAAACAAAAACAAACTAAGCAAACAACCAGAACAGGAACAGAACCACAGAAATGGAGATCATATGGAGGGTTAGCAACAGGGGAATGGGAGGAGGAGAGAGGGGGAAAAGGTATGGAGAATAAGTAGTATAGATGGTAGGTAGAAAATAGATGGGGAGGGCAAGAATAGTATGGGAAATGTAGAAACTAAAGAACTTATGATACATGGACATGAACTAAAGGGGGGCAATGTGGGTGGGAGAGGGTGTGCAGGGTGGAGGAGAATGAAGGGGGGTAATGGGACAACTGTAATAGCATAATCAATAGAATATATTTAAAAAAGAAAAAGAAATGTGAGAGAACAAATTTCTCTTGTTTCAAGTCACCCAATTTGTGGTACCTAATTATGGCAGGTACAGGAAACTAATACAGGGCCTATTCAAATCCCCGATTGAATTCCTTCATTTTATAGATGATAAAAATAATAACTTTAGCAAGTATAAAATGTTTCACATAGTTGACTGCACTCACTGTTTACAGCAACTCTAAAAGGTAGCCAACAAAAGTCTGGAGCCACCAGAAGATCAAGAGGAGGGGAGTAAATCCCAAAGCAGTTCCGTAATTTGCCTGAGAACAAGTAGCTGAGCACAGTAGCAGCAGGTTCTTGCACAGCCCATACTTTGCCCATGGAACCTGTCTGTCGTGGTTCAGAGAGATCCAACAATATGCCCAAATCATACAGCTGACAAGAAACAGTCTAGAATGCAGGTTTCTTTCTCGCCACCCCTCCCCCAAATTTTTTACTTGAGGAGTCTGCCCAAGTAAGACGGCTGCTTCTCAGGGTCAAGACTGTTTAATAATAGAGATTGGTTTAATAGGATGACCTGGAAATTCATAACCTATTTCCTGGTGCTAAATAAAATTTGATGTCTCCAAATACAAGGGGTAGTAAGTTGTTAATTGTTTAAATGAATGGCACAGGCCCTTCATTTGTTCATGAAATATCCTTTAAGATTCTGCAAACACTCAGAAAGTTAAAATAATCAACTGTTCTTCTAGGCCACGTTGGTTTGGTGCACCCTCTACTCTGGTTTGTCTTGTAAAATACTTTATTTATGTGCTTCATGGGGCACCATATAAAAGCCCAATAATGGTAAAGATAGCGAGCTAATAATCCAGTTGAGCAAGGAATCAAAGAAATATAGCAATTGTTTCTGAGATAAAGTGCCCCAGTTCGCAATTACTTAGCAATTTAAATCTACTTCATTTGGACAATTTTGCCTCTGAGGCAGGTTGAGGTTTTCATTCAGAATCCAGTTGATAGAATTAGGAATGATACATTAGCCAGAGTGACTTAATTCATTTTGGGTTATTTGCAGCTTTAATTAGGATCCAGACACTGCCAGAACCATCCTTTGTAGTTTTTTCTCCCTTCAGCAGGAGCTGAAAGTGACTGGATCCTGAGAGATGCTCAGTGGTGTGTGCAGCTGGCCAAGTGACCCAGGCTACTCTGTCACCATATTCTGTGTTAGATCGATTCTCTCAGCAACTATGCGAGAGTCATAGGAACTTAGGAATCCTAACAAGATCTTCCTCTTTAAAAAACAACTTTATATTAAGATATAATTAATGGACAATAAACTGCACACATTTAAAATGTGGAATTTGATCTTTTCATACACACACACACATATATACACACTTGAGGAACAACCCTCAAAATCAAAATAATTAGCATATCCACTGTCCTTCCAAACTTCTTCATGCCCCTTTATAATCTCTCTCTCTCCCACCCCACACAAACTCAGGCAACTATTGGTCTGCTTTTTTGTCACTATTAATAACTTGGTATATTTAGGATTTCGTATAAATGGAATCAGACAATATGTACTCTTGTTTTGCTCTTTCACACAGTATAATTATGTTGTTGCTACTTTGAGCTGCTATAGGCTATATGTCCATATGCTTTCATTTCTCTTGGGAAAATATCAAGGATGGAATGGCTAGATTATATGGTAAATGTATGGCTAACCTTTTCAGAAACCACCAGACCGTTTACCAAAGCCATTGTACCATTTTATGTCCCCTCAGTAGTATATTAAAGTTCCATTTGCTCTACATTTTTGACAGAACTTAGTATAGTTAATCATTTTAATTTTAGCCATTCTATTAGGTGTATAGTGGTATTTAATTGTGATTTTTTAACTTGGATTTCCATAATGATAATGATGTTGAGCATCTTTTTACATGCTTGTTTGCCAACCGTATATCTTCATTGGTGAACTTTCTGTTCATCTTTTTCCCATTTTTAAAATTGGTTTGAATGTTTTCTTACTCAGTTTTGAAAGTTCTTTACATACTATGCATATCAGTCTTTTATTAAATATATGATTTGCAAATATTTTTCCAAAACTGTGGTTTGTCTTTTTATTATTTTAATAGTGTCTTTTGAAGAGCTGAAGTTCTTGGTTTTGATGAAAACCTATTGATCAATATTTTTAAATAGATTATGCTTTGGAATCTCTAAAAAACATCTTTGCCTAGCCTAAATTCACAAGATTTTCTCTTATAGTTTCTTATAGAAGTTTACAGATTTAGGTTTACATTTTGGTCTATGACATATTTTGAGTTAGTTTTCATATATGGTGCAAGGTACAGATTGAAGTTCAATATTTTTGTGCATGGAAATTGTCCAGCACCTTCATTTCTCTGTTGGGAACTTCCCTGCCTGGTTTCAGAAGCTGTAACCTCCCCATGGCTAAGGCTGAATAAGAAACCTTGGGACCATAAGCCACCAAGGAGACAAAGCTTATCTTCTTGGCAGGGGCGCCACCTCTGCCCCCTTTTATTTCACCCTGCTTGGCCTGGGGTGGATGACTGGTTAGCCAATGATGGGTAAGATTCTTCAAGGGACCAATGACCTAAGACAGGCATGGTCATGAAGGGGCCCTCAGGGAAGGACTTGGGGGGCTATAGAAAAAGGGGGTGATGGACCCTCACCCCTCGGCTTTGATATAGCCTGAGTCCTCATTCTCTTTGTAAGAAGTCTCCTAATCTCTTGACTGCCTTACTTCCCCTGCCTGACTTAAGCCTGAAACAATGCTGGAGGTGGGTGCAGCCCTATGCTAGAAAGGGCTGGTTCCCTGGGGCAATTGGGCCTAAGAAAGAATGCATAAAATCCTGTGAAAATTGCTTTGCTGAAAATGTCCTCAATTTTATGATAAGGGTCCAAGCATGAAGTGAGTTTGTTTCCCAAAGTTTTATGGCCCTTTAGCTAACTGACCCTGACTCAAAGTAAGCCCTCATAGTTCTTTATATGTTATCTATTGTTTGATTCTTACTGCCTGACAATGGTTGATGAGCTTTACCTATATTCCTGTGTAAATTGAACCGAATAAAACCCATTGAGGAACAGGCTCCTGGCCCTTCTCCTTTGAGAGATTGGCCACCTTTCCTCCCCAAGCAGATCATGTCTTGGTAGACTTATTCTCATCCATGGTGGACAGGTGGGGGAGGGAGCTCTGCAAGCAGAGCACCCCCCACACACACACATTTCTCCACTGAATTGCTTTTGTACCTTTCTCAAAAATCAGTTGTCCATGTATGTATGCATCTTATTTCTGGAGTCCCCTTTCTGTTCCATTGATCTATTTGTTTATCTTACACTAATATCATGTCTTGATTATTGTAGCTTTAAAATAAGCCTTGAAATCAGGTAATGTTAGTCCTCCAGTTTTGTTCTTTTTACAGTTGTTTGGGCTATGCTAGTTGCATTTAAATATGAATTCTAGAGTCAGCTTCCTACAAAATTCTGCAAGAATTTTGATTGATATTTTGGCCCATGAATACAGCATAACTCTCAATTTATTTAGATATTCTTTAATTTTTCTTAGCAATGTTTTCTCCTTTCCTTCTTTCCTTCTTTCCGTCCATCCTTCCTTCCTTCCTTCCCCAAGAATATTTTTTTTCATTGCTTTAGAAAGAGAGAAAAAGATGGAGAGAAACATCAAAGGGAGAGAAAAACATTGATCACCCAGACCAGGGATCAAAACTGCAACCCAGGAATGTGCTCCATCCAGGAATCAAACCAGCAACCCTTTGGCTACAGGACAAAGCTTCAACCAAGTGCTTCACACTGGCCAGGGCATTGTTTTGTATTTTTCAAATGTACCTGCCTTACTCATCTTTTGTCAGATTTACTCCTCAACATTTCATAATTTTTGATGCTATAGTAAATAATATTTTTTTTACATTGCAACTTTTGATGGTTCACGGCTGGTATATAGAGAAAATCTGAGATTTCATATTGATCTTGTATCCTGCAACCTTGATATTTTGTCCAACTTTTCCCAGGTGTTTCAGCTGAGAGGTAAACCCAGTTCTGTTACTCCTTTTTGGCTTGGAAGTCCCAAGACTGTCTTTGAAAATTCCTAATTAGAATTTGGATTCCTTTTCCTGCATGACTATATCCCTTTCCATTCCTAGAATCAAATTGCCTTTTTATTATATCATTTATTGATTGTTATTATTATTATCATTATTAAGCTTTGAAATGAATTATAATTTCTCATTTGTGACAGTTACCCTCCAGAGCCAGGGCAGATGGGAGGCAGCTGAGAAGGAATTTTCTGACCAGGAAAGAGGCTTGATTTTCTATTGTTTTCATTCTTCTTTATTGAAAATTCCTATAGGTTTATTCTTAAATTCTTATGTATATCATAATCATCAGAGGAGCATATTTTAGAAATATGTGAGTTAGATTGCCAACACATCATCTCTAGAACCCAAAGAATCAGAATCTGGGAAACCTGTAGTGCATTTTTAAGCCACTATACAGGAGATTCTGATGTATACCAAAGTTTAGAAGCTTTCATGGCAGAAAGGTCTTGTGGACTACCCAGTCTAGGCAGTCAGAAAATTATTACGCTGTAAAACTTCTCTCCTCAGTATTCCTTTCCTTCATATTTTTTTTCTCTACTAGGCTCTTAGTTTCTCAGTTCTCACCCTAGCAAGCAGACTTGCACAAATTATTTTCAAGTGTTGTTCTAGGGATATCATATTGGCGTGTTTTCTTATGTTTCCTTCCAAGGGAAATTACACAGTCCACAGCCCCAGCCTAGGAGGCCCTATGACCCTGTTTGCCTCCTCAGCGTCCCACCCTGTTGCAGTCCACCAGCCTGCGGTGACCGCAAACGTTGTAGATGGCTCTCAAGTGATGAGAGAAACATACACACGGACTACCGAGTCCTATGGAGGAATAGGGATGGCATGGCTACCCCCTCAAGGGGAGGGTGCCTCCGAGTGGCCTGGCCACTCTCTCAAAGGAGAGCGCCCCAAGCCGCCGCCTCAATAGGCTTTTATTAGGTAGTATTGGGCAGGTGAACAGATACAGAATGTGGATTCATTGTCTAGCAGAAAAGATCAAAACAGGTAGATAATTTACCTAGGGTTCAAAAGTCTCACGCTGGGTTTTGGGGCTAGTATCACCTAACAGATACAGGATTGATTAGTCTAGTTTCCTGCCAGAGCCTACACATCCAAGAGCATCCTAGCAAGCAGGTCTCACAGGATTTTACATATCTTATGCCCCAGGTCCAATTCACCCCAGGTGTCCGCTGACTCTAGTCTGAGCCTCACCACCCCTGCTATTTCTGCAGGCCCTGAGTCGGGTGGAGGAGACAAAGGCAGCCAGGAGACTGGGATTTCTCACATCCAGAACAAGGACTTAGGCTATTTGCAAAGCCGAGGGGGCTGGGGTCATGTCGATCACTCCCTCACTTCCACAGCCCCTTGAGTCTATTCCCTGATGGCTTATTCCCACGTGATCATGTCTGTCTTAGGTCCATTCTTTTCAGAGAATGGTTGCCTGTCATTGACTATCCGACCAAGTTGAAGGGAATAGCAGAGCAGGCAGTGCCCATGTTCAGGGAAATAAGTTTTGTCTCCTTAGGCCTCCCAGTTCTGGGAGGTTTCTCACTCAGCCTTAGCCATGGGGGGTTATGGCTCCTGAAACCAGGCAGGGCGGACACCACACCCCCCCACCCCCGCCTAGCCACAGTTCATTGGCTCAGTGCGCCTTTAACAAAAGTCAGCCTTGAGCTGACTCCAGTAAACTGAGCATGGCCATAGTGTGGTCTCCTGCAAAAGCAGTGCAGAAGCCAGGCCAGTGCAATTCCTGCACTCAGTGTGATGGGTCTAAAAGTGGTAAACCCGTGGAGATACAAATCAGATTGGTGGTACCTGGGGCTGCAGGGCAAAGGGATGTTGTGTGACTGCCTAATGGTTCAGGGTTTCTCTTGGGGAGACGAAAATGTTTTAGAACTAGATGGAGGTGGTAGTTGCACAACATTATCACTGTAGTAAATGCTACTGAGTTGTGTACTTTAAAATGGTGAATTTCACAGGCTGCGAATTTCCACTAAAGAATAAAGGTCAAGGAAGTGGGTGTGGAACGGATGTGAGGCCATGATAGCCCCTGGAGGATCATGTTCCATGAGAGATCCTAGGGGACACACTCTTCACATTGGGCACAAGCTGGTGAGGGGACACCAGCATCAGGATGAAGTTCCGTGTGGTCACCCCTGTGGGCAGGGCTGAGGGTAGAAGAGGAAGTCACAGAACTTGTCTGTGTGGGGATTACAGAGTCTTGAAACAAGAGAGATTGGGTGTTGGTGCTTAACTGCCAGAGGTGGGAAAGGGGCTTCCACAAGCATTGTAAAAACCAGCAGGGTCAGAAGGGCAACCAAGGGTGCTTGACACACAGGGAGCTGTGCAGATAGGGATGCTTAGTATATATAACAATATATAAGTGTATAAATATATATATATAACACCTGAAAAGCAGCAGTAGTCCTTAGAAATTTAGACTACCTGTCAGGTATTCAGAACTTGCAGGAGCTGAGCACACTGGGCTGTGTTTTTTTTTCATGTGCTGACATGGTCTCCCTGCTGAGCTTGTCAGGTGCAGGCACACTTGTGGGTGGGGAGGAGGTCTCTCTTAAAGATGAGTCCGTATCTGGGATTGACTATTGGATAAGCAGGCAATCCCCAGACAGGAAGCAGGAAGTCAAATGGTAGGACCTGGGTGGATGGGAGAGGGAGTCCTCCCTCTATCTGTGTCTTCTGTTCTTGGCCTGGATTTTGAGGTGTTGGCCCATTGGTGGGAAAATGTAGATGGTGAGGAGGGGAAGCACCAATATAGAGCCATGATGAAGTGTTTGGATTTTATCCAACTGGCAAGGAGAAGGCACTGGAATATTATAAATGAAGACAGATATGATTTACATTTCAAAGTTATAATCTCAAGAGCTATTAAAATATCATGATACTTGCCCTGGATAGGAGGCATATATCATGATACTCAAGCAATATTCTTATCCATTTGTGAAAGAAAGTCGCATTGTACAATTTTAGGTCACCCAGGTTTAACTGCTCTTCATATCTCTGCTGTCTTCTGAGTTTTATCTTAAAGCAGGTATGAGCTAGTCATTCTACCATTTTGCCCAGGAATTATAAAACCACAGGGTTGGTGAAGGCCTCAAGAGAGTATCTAGTCCAACCTGCAGAATTCCAGGCAGGTCCACACCTCAGTCATCTCAGACACAGAAAATCTAAATCACACGTTGATGCTGGCCCTGAGGGCCAGTTTCCTGTCTCCCCTGGTGTGACAAGAATACCCATCACCACTCTGATCAGAGGCTTGAAAATGATTCAGGTTGTTCTAAAGAAATTCAACAACAACAACAGGAAAAACGGGAAACTAAAAACACCTTGGGTGCCTTTGGATAATCAGAATCTAGTCTTCCTAAATCTCCACTCTGACTATCCCAATCTACTATTGGACTTTTTCCATAAAATGCATCACTTCTATTCCAGTCCAGTCCAGAAATGTTGATGGAACACCCAGTGGCATGGCACTGTGCCAGCACAGGGGAGTTACTGATACCTGAGACAAGGTCCTAAAATAGAAAATCAGGCCTCTAAAAAGTCATGTGAAAGGATATATATGTATATCTCCCCCAAATGGAATTTATTTATAAAAATTTGTGTTTATTCTTACATGTTTAAACTTCAACCACCTTCAAAATATTCTTCATTTGATGCAATACATCTATCAAGACATTTTTTTCCACTGCTCAAAACCGTTTTTAAACTTGACAATTTTGGTGCCTTTTAGTGCTTCTGCTGGGTTTTTTTTTTTTTTCACCTCTTCCACATCAGCAAAATGTTTCCCTTCGAGGACTTTTTTCATCCTCAACAAGAAAAGCCATGCAGGGTGACATCGGGTGAATGGGGAGGGTGGGGCATGGGAGTCACACTATTTCTTGGTCAAAAACTGCTGAACATGCAGTGTGGTGTGGGCAGGTGCATTCATTAATCACCCATGATGAAATGGACAAACGCACTGAAAGAGTCTTCAAAACAAAAATTCACTGAAGCTGAATGTAGCCTCTCACAACAATGCCAGCTGATACAATGATACAGATGGGTGCCTAGAACACTCACCTAGCGGAAGAAGCCTATACTATAAAGGGCCCATTGTCCAAAATCTTAGCACAGGACTTCTAGTTTAAATCATTTGCTATTATTAGAAAACTCAACATAATAAGGAGAGCAAAAAAAAAAAAAAGAAAAGAAAAGAAAACCTGTTTAAGGTATGGCAAGAGAGGAAAAAAACACTTGAAAAAATATGCCAAGATCCCTGTCATCCTGGCCCTCCTCTCCCATTTTCAAAAATCCTCCCAGTAGTTTTGCTGTCTCAGGCACATACTGACAAATACCGGTAATGGAAACGTATTAGAGCAACAGTACTCTAAGGAACCTATTTAGCTTTTAAATGTGGTTCCATTATGGGATTACACTGGCACCTCTAAGTCTAATACCCAAGTACTGAGGTTGGGGGACGTGCCCCCGGGAGCTCATGCAAAAGGACAAAGGAGATAGTGCAGGCTCCATGGCAGTAGATAATATATTCTTTTTCCAAAGAACCACAAAGCCTTTTAAAAAGCAAATGGAATAAGAATGTGGACGAGAAGTCCCCCTCTCTATAATAAACAGATGGTGAGGAAGAAAGTAGAAAGCAGGTGAATTGCCAAAGAAAAGGCAGTAGCGTGAAAACCATCAAAATCTTAGAGTTAATTATATACCACTTTTCAAGAAATGATATGAAGCCAGAAAAATATCAGTTTAGTGATGGTTGAACAAACAATTCAATTCCCAGAGGCAAAGAGAGAGAAGCAAGCCTCATGAAGTGCTGGCAATTATGCAGATGGCAGGAAGAATATAAGAAAAAACTACACTGATGATGCAAGCCCACAGAATAAGGGAGAGAGTCAGAAAGACAAAAAGTTGTCTGAATTGTTTACCATTCTGAGTGCACCAACAGCTCAGCAAGCATTTATCTGAGTTGTGAAAAATTACCCTCTGAAATCAAGGAAATTAACCAAGAAGTTAAACATTTATTAAAAACAAGCTTAGAGATTATAGGAGGAAGGTCCAGTATGAAGAGTCAGCAAAAGCTGAATCAGGTGATTTCTGGCTGCGGGGCATGTTGTATTTGATTCAGGGCAGAAGTCCTGATGTAGAGCTTCTGGAGGCCTCATTGCTTTGGGGGCCTTGAGGCCATGCTCCAAGAAATAGCAGTTGGTCTCAGCTCTTCCTGAGAAAAGCTGATGACACCACCAGTGAACAACCTGGAACCTCTGACCCTTCCATGACGTTTGTACCCAGGGAAGGGAAACCAGCATTTGTTTGTAAAACAGGTAACTGTTTAGGATGGGGATTGAGCAACATTCAAAATTAAACCCAACTCTGAGTCTTTCAGCACCAGTTGCCAAGGCCTAGAATCTAATGCCCAGGTGAATAAAGTCCTTTGCTGTGGATGGCAGAATTTTGCGTTCCCCAATCCCTTTTGTTGTAAACATTGAGCAAACAGCAAATATCATTTGAACAGACAAGGGAGACTTTGTTGTGCTTCTTAGCACAGCACTGAGAATGTGGGATGTTGCAGGGATGTACGCACAGCTATTTGGGGAGGGGTGACAATGAGGAAGAGGGCTTTCCTGATGACAGTTAGGTATTTGCCATACTCTCCTCTCTGTGTGAGTCTTTTTCTCACTAGGAGTGAGACCCAGCAAACATCAGGTTTGTACAAACTTTGACGAAAGGTAATGGCACAGAACCCTCAGGTAGCAAAATTTACCTTTTTGTGAGTACCTGTTACTGGCTCCTTTTCCTAGAACTCCATGAATTAAGACATATAAAAATTTTACGTGACCAAATTTTCACCAGGAAAGTAAATGAGATTTTTTAAAATCCCTTTATCATCCTTTAGTTACATTAGAATTTGCAGCAGACATCATGCATGTCTTAAAGCTATGTGAACCCCTAAATGTCCTGGTATCTCAGGTGTGTCTATATGGGGAGAAAAATGGGGGGGCAGGCTATGAGTTTCAGAGTCAAAAGTATCTGGGTGCAAATAACAGCTTTGCAACTACTAGTTGTGTGACCTGGAGCAAGATGCTTAATCTCACTGAATATCAGTTCATCATTTGTAACTGATAATAATACAAATAATACAAATAATAACACCTACCCATGAGAACTTTCAAGCCTATAGTGCACATGAGATAAAATACATTCAGCATAGCAGCTGGAGCATAAAAAAATCATACTATATAGCACTTATTTATATTATTATTAAAATAAGCTAGAATTTTGAAATAAATTTTTTCTCTAAATAATTAATTTGAAATTTTGTATGAGTTTTTTATGGACCACCTTCTGGGCCAAATGTGTCTTAAGAATGAATGCGAGCTATACGGTGGCAAAGTAAGAAGTTACTTAACATTAGAAATGTTGCATATAGAATTTAAGAAGAAAAATTAAAGTTTTCCAATCCCTAGTAACTCTTGTTGAGTCAAGACTGTTTTTTTCGCAAGCACCTCTATTTCAAATTGAATGAAACATCTGGCATTTTCTTCTGATGCACAGAGTTTTGAGCTATGACAATATTTATCTTTCAATAGCCTATAGTTCCAGAAAGTTCAGGTGATGGCATAATGTACATACTAAAATAAGAGTACATTATAAAAAAGTTTATGTTTCAAATAATTTGCATTAGTATTCAGAGAGAAGAAAAAATTGGCTCTTCATGAAGTTCCTTCCTACTATAAGTTATTGTAAATTTATGCTTCACACTTAGAAATGTGGAATGTATTGCAGAAAATGGAAGTACCCTAGGCATTTTAAGCAGAAAGGAGTTTAATACTGTGAGTTATATGTTTACAAAATCATCAGAAGGCTTAGGGGAACAGCCCTCCAGAAGCTGCCGCACCTTCATAGTCATCACCAAAAAGGTAGGGAATTAAGAAGCTGCCCAATATGATACCATATGTAGAAAACCCTAAAGACTCCACCAAAAACTATTAGAACTAATAAATGAATTCAGTAAAGTTGCAGTATACAGTATCATTATACAAAAATCTATTGTGTTCTATAATAATTATTATTCTATAACAATTAGAAGTAGAAATTAAAAAACAATCCCATTTACAATTATATGAAAGCATAAAACATATAGCAGTAAATTTAACCAAGGATGTGAAAACCTGTACTCTGAAAACTATAAGATATTGAAAAAATAAATTTAAGAATATATGAATAAATAAAAGGATATATCTCCTTCTTTTTTTTTTTATTTTTTTTCCTTTTTATTGATTTTATTGAGGTGACACTGGTTAACAAAATTACACAGGTTTCAGGTGCACAATTAACAACACACCATCTGCACAATGTATTATGTGTTCACCACACCAACCATTGTATATTCTCTTTGTCATACATTTTTTTTTAATTTTTTATTTTAGTTTATTCAGTACAGTTTCTATCCTTTATTCCCATTCCAGCCCACCCACCCATTCCTCCCCTCCTCCCTCCCCTTTCCAATACCCCTAGTTTTGTCCATGTGTCCTCTATATTTGTTCCTGTAAACCCTTCCCTTCTCCCCTGAAATTCCCTCCCCTCTCCCCTCTGGTCACTGACAA
>JAPYXV010003447.1:0-12249 GCA_028533065.1 Trachops cirrhosus
CTTTGCTGGATAGAGCAATCTTGGATTTAGGTCCTTGTCTTTCATGACTTGGAATACTTCTTTCCTGCCCCTTCTTCCCTGCAAGTTCTCTTTTGAGAAATCAGCTGACAGTCTGATGGGAACTCCTTTGTAGGTGTCTGTCTCCTTATCTCTTGCTGCTTCCAGGATTCTCTCTTTAATTTTTACCTTGGCTAATGTAATTATGATGTGCTTTGGTGTATTCCCCCTTGGGTCCAACTTCTTTGGGACTCTCTGAGCTTCCCGGACTTCCTGGAAGTCTATTTTCTTTGCCAGATTGGGGAAGTTCTCCTTTATTATTTGTTCAAATATCTTTTCCACTTGTTGCTCTTCCTCTTGTCCTTCTGGTACCCGTATAATTCGGATGTTGGAATGTTTAAAGATGTCCTGGAGGTTCCTAAGCCTCTCCTCATTTTTTTGAATTCTTATTTCTTCATTCTTTTCTTATTGGATGTTTCTTTCTTCCTTCTGGTCCATTCCATTAATTTCAGGCTCAATTTCCTTCCCATCACTATTGGTTCCCTGTGTATTTTTCTTCATTTCACTTACTGAAGCCTTAATTTTTTCATCTAATTTGTGACCAGATTCAACTAATTCTGTGAGCATCCTGATCATCAGTGTTTTGAACCGTGCATCTGATAGGTTGGTTACCTCTTCATCATTTAATTGTATTTTTTCTGGAGCTTTGATCTGTCCTTTCATTTGGGCCTTTTTTTGGGGGGGTGGGTGGGTTCTTGATATGTCTGATAGTGAGGGGCAGAGCCTTAGGTGTTCACCTGGGTGGGGCAACCTAGTGGCTGGGCTGCAATGCTGTATGTGAGGCAGGGTCCAAGAGGAAACAATGGCGCTTGCTCTGCTCTCTGCCGGATTTCAGTCCCTTCCGCCACTTCCCCCAAGCAAATTGGGCCCTTCTGGTGCTGATTCCCATGTGGGTGGGTTTGTGTACATTCTAGAACCCTGTGGGTCTCTCCAGTGAACTCTCCTGTGAGGCTGGGAGTTTCTCCTGGCACCTCAACCCCCATAGGTGTTTTCAGTTGGTGTTTTGAGGCTTTATTTCCCAGTGCTGTGACCCTGGGTTGCGCAGTCTGTCTCACTCCCCAGTTTTGCCTGATTTGTCTGCACACGAATGTGGGACTGCGCAGTCCACCAGCCACCTTGTGCGTGGTGCCCCTCCACAATCCACCACGTCGCTGGGTCCTCCCGCTGTCACCCCGCACGCCCGGGGGCCACCAGCCACTGCCTGCGCACCTGGGTTCCGCCCACTGCTATCTTGTGTGCCCGGGGTCTACCAGCCACTGCTCTTTTTGCCACAATCCCTCTCCACCAGGTTGCCTGAATCCACACCTCCTACAGGTCTGGATGAATATGTCTACTTTAACTCCTTGGTTGTCGGACTTGCATACAATTCAGTTTTCTGTCAGTTCTGGTTGTTTTTTGTTTCTAAATTGTTGCTGTCCCTATTTTGGTTGTGCAAGGATCCTGTCACAGTGTGTCTACCTATGCCTCCATCCTGGCCGGAAGTCCTTGCTAAGCCAGTGTTTCAGACTGAGATGTGGGAGGACTGAGTTCCTTTGAGAGAATTTCTAAAAGAGAAAGAATAGTGCTAAAGCTATGCCCAAGTGCATGTTCACCTTGGCAAGCATTTATTTATCTCTTTTAACACATGTAAAGCATTCATACCCAAAGTTGTAGGTTTCACTGATTTCATTTTACAGATAAGAAAATAGGCTTAGCCCTGGCTAGTTGGTTCAGTGGATTAAGTGCCGGCCTGAGAACCAAAAGGTCGCTGGTTCAATTCCCAGTCAGGGCATATGCCTGGGTTGCGGGCCAGGATCCAAGTTGGGGGCACGTGATAGGTGACCAGAAATTGATGTTTCTCTCCCTCCCTTTCTACCTCCCTTCCCCTCTCTCTAAAAATAAATAAAACCTTTTAAAAAAATTTTTTAAAGAAAATGGGTTTAGAGATTTTTTTTTTACTATTACAGCAATTTTGCAACAAAATTTTTGCAAAAATTTTTCTCTTTTCTTTTACATTCATTTTTATTGTGGAAAGGGCTTGGAGATTTTAACAAAGGGCTCAAAGTGATGTAGGTGACTTGTATCTTAGATGGGACTCAAACTCAGGCTTCCTACTTCAGATCCAGGCTTTTTTTCTCTTTTTTTCCTTTGTACATGTTTTTACCCTGGAAGTTCCCCTGGAGAAATATATTCACCCTGGAAACTCTTAGCTTACTCTCAGAACATCTATAACTCACCCAGCCACATGACAATTCTCCCCCTCCCCACCCTCATCAATGCTGCCTGCTTTGCTCTTTGCTAGAGAGATCTTTTTTCCTATCCCTTCCTTCCATGAGTCCATCTTTTACAAATCTTTCTGTAGAGTTTCTGCTATGGAGGCCAATCCCAGGAAAGGGTGGAAACTCTCACTGAATACTCCTTATTGGCTGCTTTTCTTAATTCCAGTACAGTTGGGCCCTTCTGTCTCAACGATGGAAAGAATTTTACGAGCTCTGACCAAGCCTTAGTTGCTCCGTTGTTAATGAACTAAAGGGTTTGTTTGTCTGTGTGCATCAAAACCCAATCAAACACAAACAGGAGTTTGCAGTCAAGAAAACAAAGGTTTGTTTCTAAGGAAATGACATCAAACCCAGAGTAACAGATGAGCTTGTGCAAGGGAGAGAGAGATGGTAAGTCAGGGTGCTGGATGAAGCCAGCTTGACTCAAAACAAAAGAAAGGAGAAAGGTCATGTTAAAGAAATGAAGTTACTGCATGGTTACAGCCATCTATTGTCCTAAATTTCATACTAGAAAGGGAAACAGATGACTATTTACCATCCCTATGGAAGATTATGTGCAAGACTGCATCTTGGGGAGCCAAAGAAAATTTGAAGAGAGGTCAGAGACATTATGCTGAAGGGTCAGAACAAAGCATGTTAGCTAGAAATAATCCTGGGCAATTCACCTACTGAAAACTTAGGACTTCATCTTCTCCCACATAAATAAGTTACTGATGCAATCCTCAAGCGTGATGACCCAGACAGAACTGTATGCTTCGAAGCTGAAGTATGGCATCTATGGCTGGGTCTTGCTTTCCTTTTCTCTAATAATTTTTTCCTTTTTTTTTTTTATCAAGTGATCAGCAATGAGCATTCTCTTTATTTCAAGTCAGTCTCAAAAGATAATGGACATCATTCACTTATTGTTATTATTTTTAATCATCACTCAAAGATATGTTTATTGCTTTTAGAGAGAGGAAGGGAGAGAGATGAAGGAAGAGGGAGAGAGAAAGAGAGAAATAATGATCTGTTTTTGCCTCCCATTTGTGCCCTGCCTGGGAATCAAGTTCCCCACCTTTTGGTGTACAGGACAAAGCTCCAACCAACTGACCCACCCTACCAGGGTGTCCTTTCCCATAATTATTACAACTTCTCTCTTTCTGCCTTCCTCCCCAAGGAAAAAGGATTCCCCAGAAAATAAGCAGACAATTATCCAAGTCAAAAATTAACTTTGATTTGTGGGTTTTTCACTGAGTAACACCAATTATTTCCCTGCACTCAGGTTTGCTTTGTTGCTGGGAAACTACAAAGACAAAGAGTGAATAGCACTCTTTGTTGCTCATTAGTTGGTGCTGAAACAAAGGCTAAATGAACCTTCTCTGAAGCTCTACCTTTTGCATACCAGTAACCCCACTAGAAAAACATTCTCATCTTCCTCTAGAAAGATACTCTCCTATCTGCAACCTGCACTCTGCTACTACAAATAATAGTGGACAAATTGTAGCTGAAGCTAAGGCATAAGTACCCACAACTGTGAGCAGCTTCCCAAGTCCTGGCCAATGTTTGAAGTTAGAAGCTCACAATGTGGCTCACCATGGCTCCAGGCCCATGGTCCTCAGTGCCCATACCGCTGCGTGAACCATTGATACTTCCTTCTCTTTTCCCAAGGATACATCCCACTGGCTTGGTCCTCACAAGTACAAACACACACAGGTGTATACATGCTTCCTTGTGTGAGGCTGCACAGATGGATGGACTCCAGCGGCAACCTTCTTGCACACCTTAGCTCTCTGGCACCACCTTCTGCAACACTGGGCATGTCCCCAGCATTTCCACAATGAGCCGTAGGTCTCTAGGCCTCTGACATCACAACTTCTCCACTCTCTAACAGGGTTTGTCAGTGACCAGATCTGTTCTACATTCTATAATCCATGATTATGGAAAATGTTCTTATTCCCTAGTCACATGAGGTTCTGCCTCTTCTAAGGCCCATTCACCTGAGGATGCCTTCCTCTAATAAAGCAGAAATGGAATATAGATGTTCTTTCCCTTGCCAGACACAATTGAATGCACTCACCTGCTGGGATGGATGCAGCAACCTGGCCAGTGGACACAGAGCAGAATTAACCTACCTCATGGCTTTGTTAGGGGAGAACAATGATCCTAAAGGCCAGTACATGTGCAGAGTGCCACTAAACAGCTCAAGTGCTCAAGCCCAAGACAGGCTTTCTGAAAACCTTCTTTGTCTAAGTTCATAGGTCTAGGCTATAAACTCTGGTGAGAGAACTCCAGCCATGCCACTTAACACTCAATCACTGTGGCATCTCAGCAACATGTCTCGGTTTCCAGACGGTGATGCAGGACACTGATGAGAGTCAGAGCTGTTGGTTTCGGGTTTCTCAGCCTTGTTATCTAAGGACCGGCTGCTTGGGATTTGATCAGGGCTGGTTTGGGAGAGAGGCAGACGCCGACTTTTCCCCAGAACAGACTACTCTTTGAGCTCTGCCGCCACCCGGACTGGGGATGGAAGAAAGAAAACAAAAATCCCCACTGTATGTGGTTGTCCGGAATTTAACTTGGCCCTGGAGAGGGAAAATGAAAGAGCAACATTGCTCTTCCACTCCTGACGCCCTCTGCAGACTGCAAACCTCATTAATGCTGAAACTGTCGGATGGAGACAGGGTTAGGGTCTGGACTCTCAGCAGTGGGGGAGGCTCTCATCTCCTTCCTAGGTCAACAAAAAGTGCCCAGTGGGAGTGTCTGATTTAAATG
The DNA here is from genome assembly GCA_028533065.1 of Trachops cirrhosus. NCBI lineage: Eukaryota > Metazoa > Chordata > Mammalia > Chiroptera > Phyllostomidae > Trachops > Trachops cirrhosus. Next base: position 5,067 of record JAPYXV010003447.1, read on the forward strand.
TTTTTAAACTGATTTGAGAGACAGAGGAAAGGAGAGATAGATTTATTGTTGCACTTATTTATGTATTCATTGACTGATTCTTGTATGTGCTCTGACCAGGAATCAAACCCACAACCTTGGCTCATCAGGATGATGCTCTCACCAACTTATTGACCTGGCCAGGGCTGGGAGTGTTTGATTTAAAGGCAGTTTGCAAAACATAATAGAAACAACATTCTCATCTGGCTAAGCTATGAAGAAAGGGGATGAACCTAGTTTAATGATTTGGAACAAGGACAGTCAGTGAAACTAGTCCTGTGAAGAAGTTTTTGTTTTGTTTTCCTGCTCCCTCCGGTATTAGCCACATACACAGTGGGTGGTGGTGGTGGAAGGTGGTCATGGCAAGTGTTGGGCACCAGGAACAGTTTTTTGAAAAAAGCAAAGTGCTAAGTTCTTTTTAAACATTCATTTTGCCCTGGCACTTCTAAGTCTTCTGCCTTGACAAAGACTCTGCTTTTCAACCAGGCATCTTACCCTCCACAGAAGACTGTCATTGTAGGTCAGTGAGAGATGTGCATGGAAATCCTTGCATTCTAGGTCTTTTTAGAAAACAGTTCACACTCTCAACTCTCCTTCAGAGTACTTAGAAAGTGAACTCAGAGACTTCAAATCAGTCTCTGAATTATATTTCTCATCTAGGTCAGCTACCCTTTGCTATACAATGTCTAACTCCAGTGTTATCTTGGCTTTCTAGGTTGAATATTTTGCTTTTAGGCAAGTTTGCCCTAAATTCCATAGTATTGTCAAGGAAGATTACTCCCGATTTTAGAGATTTCTAAGGAAAAGAAACTCCCAAACATTCCCACCATTAGCAGTTGGAGTTATGGGAAAGCACGAGATCATGTTCGGGAGAAGACCTGGGTGATTAATGGAGAGAATCCAAGTCAGAATCCAAGTCAGAATCCTGGGAACAGCAATACCAATGGGACAAGCAAAAGAGGGGTCAGAGATAAGGAGTGGGCAAGCCCAGCAGACACAGGAGTCAGATGAGCACAGAGAGCTGGGAAGCAGCAGAAAAGGGGCAATACCAGTGCAGATGTGGACAGGGCAGTAGCCTCAAATGCCAGTGCCCAGGAGGTAAGGCTGGGAGACCAGCTGTGATGCACCAGGAGACAGGAAGGGATAAACTCAAGAGGGGTCTCGTCAGACTGAGTTGACATAAAATACAGTATCCCAAGGATATTATAGAGGATTTAAACAGAGAACACATAGAGAAAGAAGAATTTCTTATAAGGTTGTTTTGGGGGGAAAGGAGTTCATTGCTTTGGCATGAAACAAGAAAAAGAGCTGTTTGCACAGAGAAAACATAACTATTTTCTTCAGAAGCTTATCAGGTACAGGAGGTGTAGGGCTGGTGTGGGGAACCACTCCAGTTTAAGTGAAAGAACTCCAGACCTACCAGTTCAATCTTGACTCATTTTTTAACTTGGAGTCAAATGAAATCTTTAAAAGTTTTCACAACAATGCTATACTAGGTTTATTCAGGTTCTAGATCCCTTTATGTAATATTTAATTACCCCTTTCCAAATGTCAAGGCAAGGTTGCCAATTAAGAGGCTCTGGAACAGTCAACATAGCAGTATCAAACTCATAGTCATTTAAATGAGCCCTGATGTGGTTAAATACTAAGTGATCAGTGGATATGATACTTATGAACCAAAATTGGAAAAGAATGTCCAAAACCAACACAAGGCCCATGAGAAACATCAGGGTTCAGTATAGAGTCATTGGGGTACAAAAACTACAGACTAACCCGGTCAAAACGGAGTGTCTGACTAGAGGAACTGGGCTGCGTGCACACAGGATTGCTCTGTATGATTTCTTACAACCACATGATCTAAGATAGAAAGATACTGTATTCCCCTTATCCAGGAGCCCCAGTGGATGACCGAAATCATGGACAGTACTGAACCCTATGTATACTGCATTTTTTCCTGTACATAGATACCTAGGATAGAGATTAATTTTTAAATTAGGCACAGTAAGAGATTAACAATATGACTAATAGTAAAATAGAGCAACTACAACAAGATACTGTAATAAAAGTTCTGTGAATGGCTTTGGGGCCATTGTTAAGTAAAACAGAGTTACCTGAACACAAGCACTGTGATACCATGACAGTTAATCTGATAGCCGAGGCGGCTGCTAAATTCGTACAGCCTGGATATGCTGGACAAAAGGGTGGCTACTGTCCTAGGCAGGATGGAGCAGAACAGTCGGAGACTTCATCATGTTACTCAGAATGGCGTGCAATTAAAAACTTATAAATTGTTTACTCTTGGAATTTTCTATGTAATATTTTTGGACCCACGGTTGACTGTGGGTAACTCAAACTGTGGAAAGTGAAACTGCAGATAAAGGGGAACTACTGTAGATAGATAGATAGATAGATAGATAGATAGATAGATAGATAGAGGTAAGTTGACTTATCAAGCATGTTATTTTATAACAAATATTTGTCCAAACTAAAAAAAAAATATTTAGCACCCAACTTGAAGTGATTCTATTACAATAACCTACATTTCAATATTAATTGGGTCTATCTCTCAATTTCATATTCTTGACCAATGGTTGGTTAGTTCATGTGTCAATGCAACATATTTAATAAAAAAGAAAGATAGACAGACAGATAGACTGGCTCAGTTTTTTTTTTAAAGCCGTGTAGCCCAAGAACCAAAGAGGAAGAGGTGTCACGACCTGCAAACAAGAGCAGTAATTGCTGCCACCTGAAGGCCAAGCTCCCAGAAGGCTGCTATGGGAAGGGCAGTGGGTTTCTCAGAAACAATGTTAATCCACACACACACATCCTATTTAAGATTTGAATACTGTCACCAGGTAGTTCAAAAAAAAAAAGGAGTACATAACTTCTAAAATGAGGGCTGTTCTATACACTAACACAGGTAAACTGTGATGTCACCTGAGACAGGAGGCGAAAAGGCACTGCTCCAGAAGTCCAGGTTGTGCTCACACTTGTTTTTTGTGTGGCTAAACTGAAACGAAGCCACTGTCAATCCAGAAGTGGAATACTTCACAGCTTAGACCATAATGCAATATTTTAATATAGAGACTTAAAAACAAAACACTTCTGAAACATTTTCCTTCCAGTATCTCCATTCATTTAGCAGCCAGATCCTCCCTCCAGATCCATCTCTTCACCTGCCCTTTTCCCTGATAGTCTGCCTTTGTAGATCTATTTTTGCTCTGTGCCCTCAGGTACTTGGGAAGTTAGGAAGGTACATGAGCAGATTATGACTTGCTGCAATCCTAGATAGTTTTCCATTGGTAGTCAGTGTAACTCAATGAACCCCTCCCTCATCAAGACCTCTCCTTCACAATTTTATCACTTGCCCCTTATTGGCTCCCTCCCATGTTTCCAAATGTTCACTCTTCTTATCAACCTCCCATCACATCAATGCCCATCTCTCTTTCTGTGGATGACCTTGATTTTATTTCCTCTATAAAAACTGAGGCAATCACCCCTTATCTAGTCGTATTGCCTCCCTTAGCACTGGCCCTCATTCTCCTCCAACATCTTTTTCATGAACATCCCCTCCCTTTCATCCCTCTATTGACAATACCTTCCTCTGCCTTTTTCCTTTTAGCCTATACGGATGATTATATCGTTTCCAACCTAAACCCATCAAAAATCCTTTTATCAACTCTAAAGCTACTTTCCATCTTCTTTCTTGTGTCATCTCTCAACCTAATATGGGCCGACCTCCATCTTCACTTCACTGAAATTGCTCTAACTTCATCTGCTACTAAATTGCCAAATCTCAATTCTAATTTACCTTATTTTTCTGCAGCGCTTGACAATACTGCCAACCTCTAACTTCTTGAATTTCTCATTCCTCTGGGTTTCCAAACACTTGTTATTCAGACCATTCTTTTTTTTTTTTTAAATTCCTCACTTAAGGACACACTCATTGATTTTTTTTTCTTTTCTTTTCCTCTCATTGATTTTAGAGAGAGGGGAAGAGAAGGAGAGAAACATCAATGCAAGACAGAAACGCCCATGGCTACCTCTCTTAGGCTTCCCGACCAGGGACTAAACCAGCAACCCAGGCATGTACCCCGACTGGGAATCAAACCTGTGAACTTTCAGTTTACTGGACAATGCTCCAACAAACTGAGTCACACCAGCCAAGACTCAGACCATAATTCTATTACTAGGTGTCTCCTCTGATCATTAGGTTTCCCCCTCCTGGCTCTCTTCTTATTCTATATGCTTCCTATTTCTGATCTCATCAACACCCTAGTTCGGATCAATGATTTCAATTATCTTCTATATGCTAATAATTCCAGATCTCTGTTTTTAATCTTAACCTCCCTGCTGACCTCACTTATTCTTTTTTAATTATATTTTATTGATTATACTATTATAGTCATCCCAATTTTTCCCCCTTTTCTCCCCTCTACCCAGCATCCCTCACTTCCTCAGGCTATCTCCACACCACTGTTCACATCCATGGGTCATATGTATAGGTACTTGGGCTACACCATTTCCTATACCATACTTTACATCCCTATGGCTATTCTGTAACTACCTATTTGTACTTCTTAATCCCCTCATTTCTTCACCCATTCCCCCACACCTCCCTCCCATCTGGCTACCATCAAAATGCTCTCCATATCTATGATTCTGTCTCTATTCATCAGGTTGCTTAATTTGTTATTTATTTTTTAAATTTTTAAATATATTTTATTGATTATGCTATTACAATTGTCCTATTTTTCCCCTCCCCTTTATTCCCTTCCACCTGCACCCCTCTCCCACCTTAGTTCATGTCCATGGGTCATACATATAAGTTCTTTGGCTTTTCTATTTCCTATATTATTCTTAACTTCTCCCTGTCTATTTTGTACCTACCATTTATGTTTCTTATTCCCTATACCTTTTCCCCCCTCTCTCTGCCCCCACTGATAATCCTCCATATGATCCCCATTTCTGTAATTCTGTTCTTGTTCTAGTTGTTTGCTTAGTTTGTTTTTGTTTTTTAAAATATTTTATTTATTTATTTATTTTTAGAGAGAGGAGAAGGGAAGGAAAAAGACAGGGAGAGAAATATCAATGTGTGCTTGCCTCTCACACATCCCCTACTGGGGACCTGGTATGCAACCCAGGCATGTGCCCTGACTGGGATTCGAACAGGCAACACTTTGGTTGGCAGATCTGAGCTCAATCCACTGAGCTACACCAGGCAGGGGTAATTTGTTTTTGTTTTTAGGTTCAGTTGTTGATAGTTGTGAGTTTGTTATTTTACCGTTCATATTTTTTATCTTCTTTTTCTTAAATAAGTCCCTTTAACATTCCATATAATAAAGGCTTGATGATGATGAGCTCCTTTAACTTGACCTTATCTGAGAACCACTTTATCTGCCCTTCGATTCTAAATGATAGCTTTGCTGGATAGAGTAATCTGGGATGTAGGTCCTTGCCTTTCATGACTTTGAATACTTCTTTCCAGCTCCTTCTTGCCTGCAGGGTTTCTTTTGAGAAATCAGTGGATTGATAATCTTTTTTTTTTAGTGACATTTCCTGTTTTTAAAATTTTTATTTATTGATTTTAGAGAGAGAAACATTGATTTGTTCCTGCACCCTTTCATTCATTGGTTGATTCCTGTCCATGGCCTGACTGAGGATCAAACCTGCAACACTGGCTTATCAGGACAGTGCTCTAATCAACTGAGCCAGGGCAGCTGATAATCTTAATGGGAACTTCTTTGTAGGTAAGTAACTCTCTCCTTTTCTCTTGCTACTTTTAAGATTCTCTCATCTTTAATCTTGGGTAATGTAATTATGATGTGCCTTGGTGTGTGCTTCCTTGGGTCCATCTTCTTTGGGACTCTGAGCTTCCTGGACTTCCTGGAAGTCTATTTCCTTGGCCATATTGGGGAAGATCTCCTTCATTATGTTTTCAAATAAGTTTTCAATTTGTTGCTCTTCCTCGTCTCCTTCTGGCACCCCTATGATTCAGATGTTGTAGCATTTAGAGTTGTCCTGGAGGTTCCTTAGTCTCTCTTCATTTTTAAAAAATTCTTGTTCCTTCATTCTGTTCTGGTTGAATGTTCATCTCTTCCTTCTGCTCCAAATCGTTGATTGGAGTCCAGGTTTCCTTCCCTTCACTATTGATTGATTCCCTGTATATTTTTCTCTTTTTCACTTTACATAGCCTTCACTTTTTCCTATATTTTCTGAGAGCATCCTGATAACCAGTGTTTTGAACTCCACTTCTGATAGGTTGGCTGTCTCTTCATTGCTGAGTTCTATTTTTGGAAATTTAATCTGTTCTTTCACTTGGGCCATTTTTTTTTTTTTGGTCTCCCCAGCCTGTTACATTGTAAAGGGTGGAGCCTTAGGTATTGGCCAGGGTGCCAAAACCCACATAGCTATGTTGTGGCGCTCTATGTGGGGGAGGTATCCAAGAGGGAACAATGCTGCTTCCTTGGCTCTCTGCCAGCTTTCAGTCACTCCCCGTCCCTCACTACCCACAAGCAAATTGGGCACTTCTGGTGCTGATTCCTGGATGGGTGGGTTTGTGTACATTCTAGGACCCTGTGGGTTTCTCCAATGAACTCTCCTTGAAGCTGGGAGTTTCTCCCACCACTGCAAACCCTACAGGTTTTTATAGCCAAAGGTTTTGAAGCTTTATTTGCCATGCTGGAACCCTGGTTTGCTCAGTCTAACTTGCTCCTATTTTCCTCCCAGTTTATCTGTATGCAGATGTGGGACTGTCTGGTCTGCAGCCACCCCCTTGCCTACCTAGTCCTCCAGCGGCTGCCTTACCACAAGTCCTCTCCACTCTGGCTGCCCATCTCTGATCCGTCCCTCCTACCAGTCTGAATGAATGTTTCTTCTTTAACTCCTTGGTTATCAGACTTCCCTACAGTTTGATTTTCTGGCATATCTGGTAATTTTTTTTTTAATTTGTTGTTGTCCTTCTTTGAGTTGTGTGAGGAGGCAAAGTGTATCTACCTATGCCTCCATCTTGGCTGAAAGTTCCTAATTTGTTTTTTTTAGATTCAGTTGTGGATAGAAATGTATTTATTGCCATTATATTGTTCATACTTTTGATCTTCTCCTTTTTCTTTTTTTAAAATATATTTTATTGATTATGCTATTACAGTTGTCCTATTATCCCCCC
>JAPYXV010003448.1:0-12248 GCA_028533065.1 Trachops cirrhosus
TCTTATTTCTTCATTCTTTTCTGGTTGTATACTTTTTTCTTCCTTCTGGTCCACTCCATTGATGTGAGACCCATCTTTCATTCCATCACCATTGGTTCCCTGTGCATCTTTCTTCATTAAACTTATTGTAGCCTTCATTTTTTTAATCTAATTTGCGACCAAAATCAACCAATTCTGTGAGTATCCTGATCACCTGTGCTTTGAACTGTGCATCTGATAGGTTGGCTCTCTCTTGGTCACTTAAAAGGATGGGTTCTGGGGCTTTTAATTCTTCTTCTGTTTGAGCCATCTTTTTGCTGTTTTCTTTGTTGTTGTTGTTTTTTGGTCTTGTTGAGCTCCTGTAGTGAGGGGCAGGTCCTTAGGAGTTCACCAGGGCGTGGCACCCCAGTCGCTGGGATGTGACGCTGTGTGTAGGGCTGGGGTCTGAGAAGGAACAATGGCGCTTGCTCTGATCTTTGTAGGACCCCAGACCCTTCCATTGCTTTCCACAAGCTAACTGGGCCCCTCTGGCACCAATTCCGTTGTGGGTGGACCTGTGCACCCCGCGGGACCTTCCTTTTCAGTCAGTGACCCAAAGCTCTATTTCCCGGTGCTGGGACCTTGAGCTGCGCACAGTGCCTTGCTTCACAATGGTCGCATCACTGGGTCTGCTGGTCGCCATCCCCTGGCCAGGGCCCACCAGCCACCGCTGCTTGTGCGCCCAGGGTCTGCTAGGTCTGCTGGTCGCCAGTCCCTGGCCGGAGCCCACCAGGGACCACTGCTTGTGCACCCAGGGTGTGCCAGCTGCGGGCTTGCGAGCCGCCCTGGCCTCTCAGCTCTCCCTGGCCTCTCAGCTCTCTGCTCTGCATCCCTGGCCCTGCTGCGAGACTCCGCCCCTCCTAACAGTCTGGATGAAAGTGTCTATTTTTAAATCCTTGGGTGTCAGACTTCCATACACTTCAGTTTTCTGTCAGTTCTGGTTGTTATTCTGTTTCTGTATTGTTGCTGTCCCTATCTTGGTTGTGCAAGGAGGCACAGTGCATCTACCTATGCCTCCATCTTGGCCGGAAGTCAGAAGGCATTTCCAAAGGCTGCCAGCAAGCAGAAGAATTTCTGTGCATCTTGGACCCTGAGTGGTCCTGCGTCATCAACAAATAACAGCACTCAGAGGGTGTGTGTATTACTCAGGATACTCTAGAAAAGCTGAACATGTACAATGGAGAGAGAGAGAGAAACCTCTATTAAATTATTGGTTCATGCAATTGTGAAGGCCAACAAGTCCAAAATCTATAGGATAGGATAGTAGTAGTTTGGAGACCCAGGGAAGAGTTGATGGTGTTGATATTACAGGCTGAGTTCAAAGTTAGACTGCAGGCAGAATTTCCTCTTCCTCAAGGGAATCCATCTTTTTCTTTTTTAAGGCCTTCAACTGATTGTCTGAAGCCCACCCACATTGTAGAAAGTAATCTTTTTACTTAAGTATACTGATTTAAATGTTAATCTCATCTAAATATTATCTTCACAATATGTAGACTAATGTTTGACCAAATACCTTGGTATCATGGCCTATTCAAGTTAATATATAATATCAGCTATCACAGTGGACTGCAGTTCACATATAGGATTTGAAAACTCAAAATCCCTGCAATGGCAGATGCGGTGACATAAGTGAGGGACTCATCAGGTGGAGCACACCTCATCCTGAGGAGTTGTGGAGACTGTAGCTAACTGGGGAGCCCAGGCCTCAGTGGAACAGAGCCACCCATGCTTTGCCCAGTTCACTATCACATGGGAACATGTTATATCAGGAATCCCAAACACACTAGTTTTTTTCAGGAAATATTGAAATATGGATTTGTATGTGAAATTTTCTATTTTTTAATGCTGGCAATTAAGAATATTTTTTAAAATATATGAAGGCCAAACAAATCCAAAATAAGATATGCCCTTGGGCAGCCCATTTGCAACCTTTGGCCTATAGGATCTTACTGAATCTGTCAGCTTTCTTGTTTTATTTATTCATGGAGTGTCTAGTAATAAAAATTGCAGTTTTGTAGAGGGATAGTAAGTTCTTTCAAAGCAGGATTTCCCAGAAAATCCAGAGCAGTGGTTTTCACACTGTACTGCGGATCCAAATCACCTGAAAAGCTTGTTAAGACACAAATGCTGACCTCTGTCCTTCCCACCTCCACCACCACTGTCAGTTCTTGGTCCAGTGGCTATGGAGTGGAGACTGAAAATTTTCATTTCTAGCAAGTTCCCAGGTGACTTCAAGAAGCATCTTCTAGAAGGAAAAATAGAATCTGAGTCTGCAGAAAGTGGATAACATGGCACAAGACAGGGTAGAGCCTGCAGTAGGGGGAGTTGGGGTGGTCACTCTCTTTGACATCACTGGGTTATTTCTCTGGGTTCACACCTCTTTGCAGAGAGGAGAGCCCTGTCTGCCTTCCCTTTTGGTATCCTGATACTCACAGCTCCATAAAGAAGCACAAATGATGGGCTGTGTGGTGAAGACATCTACTGTAAGAAGATTTACTCATGAATGACACCCAGGGGCCAGGGAATGAACCTTCCTGTCCCATCTTTGATGGTCAAACAACATGTGAACATACTTAATGCCACCTAAAAATGGGTAAAATGATAAATTTTGTGTTATGTATAATTTACAACAATAAAATATATATGTATACATGTGTGTTTATATTTGTAAAAACACAAAACTCTCCCACACAGACATTGAGGGACTGACAGGGTCTGAATTGGGAATATATTGCTGGAAGGAAGAGCTCTCTAGCTTACCCAGCCATTCTGCAGGTGGGTACACTAGAGCCTAAGGAGGCCACCTTTGCCGTCAGGACTGAGACTGAGGAGTCTTGATTCACAGTTGAGTGTTCTCTTCACTCTACCATCTGAGGACCTACCCTAGGGCCTGGTTTACAGAAACCCTCTGTAGTGGGTTGAATGGTGGTCTCCAAAAAGACATATTCTTGTCCTAATCCTTGGAATTTATGACTGTGATCTTATTTAGAAAAAAAGTCCTTGCAGATGTCAGGATGAGATCAACATGTATTTCCCAAGTGGGCCCTTAATCCAGTGACAGTGTCCTTATAAGAGATACAAAGAAGAGAGACCTGTGAATGAGAAGAGAAGAAGTCATACAAAGACAGAGGCAGAGAATTGATCTACACAGTCAAAAGCTAAAGAATGCCTCGAGCCACCAGAATCTGGAAGAGGCAAGGAAGAACTCTCCCCTAGAAACTTTGGAGAGAGCATAGCCTCATTTACCTTGATTTTGGACTTCTGGTGTCTAAAACTGTGAGACAATACATTTCTATTGTAGTAAACCATCCAGTTTGTGCCAATTTGTTACACCAGTCCAAGGAAACTAATATACTCTCCACAAATGTTGGCTGAAAAGTGAAGAGAGGAGAAAGGGAGGGTGCTTTTGAAAGTAACAAATGCTACAGAAAAAGCTTAAATCTAGGCATCTCAAACCTAAGCCACCTTCCCCAACTATGGTGAGGTGGTCACTTCTGTATTACAAACCCTCATCCCTAGCCTCCTCCAAGACACTTGACTTCCTCTTGGCTCAAGGAAAGTCAGCTGGGAACATATCTCCTACTCCCAAGCAGCCTCTGTGTACACACATGCACAGCCCAGACCCCTAATATGTCAAGGCTGGAATTCCCAGGCCACATGAGTAGGCTCAAATCCCCTCTAAGAAAAAGAGTGGCAAATCCCACAGAGTTCCTGCACAATCACAGTGAAATCAAGGTCTTGCTCTGTTGTCACACCCAACTCAAATGAAAGCCAAGTGCCTTCTGCAAGAGATACTTCAGCTCTCCTGCAAGAAACAGGGCTTCTCCACTGGTGGCTTTTTCCCAGATGCCTGGCCCTGCCTTTGTTGGTTTGAGTCCAACAGATGCTTCTCTCCAAGGCTGAGAAACAGAAAGCAGGCAATTTTCTCTAGCTGCTCTTTGATGCTGCCAACATCCAGGTCTTCCCATCATCCAATCTAGTCTCTACCTTCCAGGACAAATTAGGGTCTCTACAGCTCAGTTGAGATGGAATTGGTCTTCCACATGCTCATTCAGGCCTAGGCACCCCCCTCTGAATTAGGAGGGGCCCCAGTCCCCATGTTAGATTAGGCACTCAAAATGACCAGAAAATCAAGAATTAACTTCTGCAGATGCCCCATTCTCCACTCTCTGAGGAGGTCCTCAGCAGCTTCCTCCCCAAACTTCCCTGGAGGAGACAAAACCCTAGCAACTCCACTCCACACATTCCTTCTCTCCCAGACATGGTTTACCTCATGCACTCAGAATTTCCTATTAATAGAGGAAAAAATGATCTTGAGTCAATCTCAGGAAGCATTGTCTCTGCCAGAAAGAGGCAACAGTCTGCAAAGACAAGACTCACTGCCACGTGACTCCTCAGAAGAATGGAAAAACTGGGGGCTCCAAATTCAAACCACACTCCCCCAAAAATGATTTTGAAAAGAATTTCCACCACCAGAGTTTCTGTCTTCAATTCTTTCTTTAAATAATAACCAAATATCTTCTGAATTTTTCTTTTGGCCTGACAAACACCTAGCAATACTCACCACACTAGCCTGTGCCCCAGCCTGTGACGTTCAGGCCACTGGTGAGTCAGCAAAGAGGCAAATAGACCCTCTAAGTGTGGTATTGAAGCTTCAGCTGATGGTGTGGGATATGGTTCCCAGGTTGGAGAAGGTCAGGAATGAGCCCACAGACAGGGCAGGCTCCTTTCCCCGTCTTCAGCACCAAGCCAGCCACTAGACTCAGCTTCATCATTGTTAGGGAGTCATGTCAGGCCCTAAAGGCACTTCCTTTCTCTCCTAGAAAGTCCCATCATCTGCCTCTCATGCAGCTGGATTCCCTAAATCCAGGTTCTTAGAAGTCTGCCTAGCTCTGCAGCCACTTGCACTAATCCAAGCTGGGAACAAGTTTGAGATGATCCAATGCTGTGGGCAACATTCCTAAAAGCACAAATGGTTTGCTTCTCCTTTTTAGCACATCTTGCCCCCCACCTCCACTCTTCTGTGGGCAAGACACTCTGAGGGATGCAATGTGGTGGTCCTGCTTCAGCCAGCCCAGGACTTGACCCTGGCTCACATTTGCAGGCTTGAGTCATGAAGCCAAATGGAGGCCCACCTACCACTTGTCTAAATATCTAAATGTTATATATCAAGCAAATGAGCTGTTCAATAAAATATGTTTCATGATCCTACCTTTACTATAGACTTTCATAAGACCTGGAAAGCTACGTTTGAATTTTGAGTTCTAAAGCTTCACAGTGGTCCACTCCAGAATGTGAATGCAGGGAAACCTGACCCAGACCAAGGCCCAGCCCATTTCTGCCTCCAACAAATCCCTCTGGTACTGCAAAGGCCTTTTGTACACACACAACAGTCATCCAGCCCAAAATCTAAGTTATACTTCCACTTCCACAAAGAGCTGTCCCTTGGCCACTCTTGCATCTGCATGCTCTAGTTAGGTCAACTTTGAGGGATGCACCCAGGGAGGAGACCTACACAGGACCTGGGAGAAAGCTCTCTGCCATTTGGGCAGGAAATCCAGGGTCCCAGGTACATGGAACTTTGTTAGGGAGGGTCTCCCAGGTTCTAAGTAGGCATGTCCTGTAGTTCAGACTCTTCACCCTGTGGGGAGGAGCTCAGCCAGAGAAATACCAGAGTAGAGCCCTCTACAGTACAGAATCCAAGGCTAGGGCAGTACTGGTGTGACCTTGGGACATTTTCTCAACCCCTCTATGCCTCAGTTGCATCATCTGTAAAAATGAGATGATAACAAGGCTTAATTTATGGAGGCGATGTGAACATTAATTGTGATAAACAAATAAGACACCCAGCACTGTGTCTAAAACATAGTAATTAAGTACTGCTGTATAATAAGTGACTCCAAAGTTTAGGGACCCCAAATAACACCATTATATTATCTCTCATGATTTTGTGAGTTATAAATTCAGGCAGGGATAGGCTGGGCGATTCATCTGCACCTCATGGCTGATACTCAGTGTCCAGTTGATGTATAGGTGGTTTGAAGGAGCCTCACTCACATGTCTGGTGCTTTGGTGGGGACACCTAGATCTCACTTGGTGGAGGCTGATCTCAGTTGGAACTATGATTAGAGTGCTCACATGTAGCCTTTTTAGTATAATGAGCTCAAGGTAATCAAGGTCCTTTTGGGCTCTGAGAGCAGGTGTCCCAACACAAAAAGTAAAAGCTGCCAGACACTTAAGTCTGGGTTCAGAAACAGCACTTCTGTCATTTTCTACTAGTTAGGTGGCCACAGAGCATTACCTGATTCAAAGAGAAGAGACATAGACTCCATAACTCAATGGGAAAAGTAGGAAAAAAATTGTAGCCATCCTTATTCTATCACAGATGGAATAATTATAACTATTATAATTTTTCAAACCAGAAGACCAGAAAATGATGGGGCCATTTTGATCTATGACATCTTGAAGTATAACAAGGTTATTTTGGAAACCTTAATATTCAGTACTACTCTAATTCTCTCTTCCCTCTACTGACCCCACTACCTTATCCACCCCATGTCCCATTCAGTAGATCCTTGCATCACATGAGTCAATCCACTCAACTAAACTGAAGTTCCTAATGAGTGCAAGGGGTGTCAGGAGGTGTTCCCAGAAAGATAAATGAACTTTCAGAAAAGCTTTCCCTTCCTTCATGCAATCCACAGTCTACTGAAAGGAATGTTCTGGTAAGCCACCTTTCTGAGGAGGTGAGGGTCCAGATTTGTTGTGTTTGCTGATTTTTCTGGCATAAATATTCCCACCATGGTTGATTTCAAACTGCCAACATGATTTTACTGAATCTGGAGTTGGGATGAGATGCACAAAATCAGCTCTTGTGAGCTGGTGTTCACTGGCTCTGGCACCCACTGATATTTTCCAGAAAATGAAAAGTTGAGGTGTGGTCAGTGTCAAGAACAAGCTGCAGAAGAGACTGTGTCTGGTTAGGGGCATGAAATGAGGGGCTGGTATCTTATGAATGAGGTGACATTTAAGATGAGTTTTGATGGATGGGTAGAGATGAATGAAAGAAGACATTCTGTGTAGGAGAAACAGCTTGGAAAAAGGAGCAGGAGTGGGAAAGTCCAAGGTATAGCAAAGTACAGTGAGAGGCAGGATAGAGGGAGAAGAATGGTTAAGGATCTGAATGAAAAAATTATGACTAGAGTTCTGGCCAAGATAGAGGCATAGGTAGAGACCCTTCACTTCCTCACACAACCAAAAGGAGGATAACAATCAATCTGAAATCAATAAACAACCAAAAGTACCAGAAAATCTAACTGCACAGAACTCCGACAACAAAGAATTAAAGGAAAAATCAACCAGAACAACCTGATGGGTAAGGCAGCGGACCGCGTGGGTGACTAAGAAAAACCGCAGAGACACTGCAGACCTTTGGGGGCACAGCTGGCTGCTGAGCTCTGCCGGTTGCGCAGGAGGGGCTGACTTAAGGGGACTCAGAGGTGGCTGTGGGCTATGTCAGTTGTGACAGTAGGAGAAGCTCCCAGTCTCACACAAGAGAGTTTGAGAGTTCGTTGGAAAGTGTGCTAGAGACAAGCAAGTGAGCTGCATTGTTCCCCCTCTGGCCCCTCTTCCACTGGCAGCACCCTGTGTAACAAGGAGGGTTGCCCTGCCCCAGTGAATACCTAAGGCCCTGCTCCCTTACAACCTATCAGCTGCACCAAGACAAAGAAATATGGCCCAAATGGAAGAAAAGAGTAAAGCCTCAGAAAGAGAGCTGAGCGAGGAGGACATCGCCAACCTATCCGATGGAGCATTTAAAGCCATGGTAATCAAAATGCTCACAGATCTGACTGAGCTTGGTTGAAAAATAAAAAAACAAATGAAGGATACCCAAAGTGAAATAAAGCAGAATGTTCAGGGAACCAACAGTGACAGGAAGAAAACCAGGACTCAAAGCAAAGATTTGTAACAAAAGGAAAAAATAAACATCCGTCCACAACAAAATGAAGAAACAAGAATTTGAAAAAATGAAGAGACTCATACAAACCTCTGGGACAACCTGAAGCATTCCAATATCTGGATTATAGGGGTGCCAGAAGGAGAAGAGGAAGAGCAAGAAATGGAATACTTATTTGAACAAATAATGAAGGAAAACTTCCCCAATCTGGTGAAGGAAATAGACTTCCAGGAAGTCCAGGAAGCCCAGAGAGTCCCAAAGAAGTTGGACCCAAAGAGGAACACACCAAGACATATCATCATTAAGTTAACCAAGCTTAATTATAAATAGAGAATCCTAAAAGATGCAAGAGGAAAGGAGAGAGTTACCTACAAAGTAGTTCCCATAAGACTATCAGTTGATTTTCAAAAGAAACTTTGCAGGCAAGAAGGGGCTGGAAAGAAGTATTCCAAGTCATTAAAGGCAAGGACCTACATCCAAGATTGTTCTATCCAGCAAAGCTATCATTTAGAATGGAAGGGCAGATAAAGTGCTTCTCAGATAAGGTCAAGTTAAAGGAGTTCATCATTACCAAGCCCTTATATGAAATGTTAAAGGGACATATCTAAGAAAAAGAGGATCAAAAATATGAACAGTAAAATGACAGCAAACTCACAACTATCAACAAATGAACTTAAAAGAAAAGAAAAACAACCAGAACAGGAACAGAATCAGAGAAATGAACATCACATGGAGGGATTTCAGTGGGGAGGGGGAAGGGAGGAATATGGGGGAAAATGTGCAGGGAAGAAGAAGCATGGTTAGTAGGCATAAGGTAGATGGGGAGAGATAAAAAATGATATGGGAAACAGAGGACTTAAAAAACGTATATGTACAACCCATGGATGTGAACTAAGGAGAGAGATGCCGGAGGCTTATGGGGGTGGGGTGGAGGGGGGATAGAGGGAAAAAAATTGGGAAAACTGTAATAATCAATAAAAATATTTTTTTAAAAAAGAAAAAGTTATGGTTAACCCCAAAGATGGAGGGACTTGAAAGCAGAGCTGAGAAGTTAATTCATCAGGCAATGGGGAGCCATGGAAAGATTTTGAGCAGGGACTGATGTGATCTAAAAAGAGTAAGTGGGAAGCAGGGTGAAGAATGTACTGGAAGCAGAGTGAGACAGGAGATGGGATGGCAGGAAGAGGGAAGGATGCAGCCCTAGCTGCACAGATAGGCTCTGTCATGAGGGACAGCAAATGATCATGTTATACTCTGCTCTAAGGCTATAAGCTAGGGACTGAGGTGATTAGTTTGCTCTGAGGAGGTATTCTCTCATAGAAATTTGAAATGTTAATGGTCAATTATTGAAAGTGGTTCCATATTCTGACAAAGAGTGAGGAGCTATGTAGCAGCAGCTTGCAGGGGAAAGTTTAGGGACAAGGGAATTCTGCAAGGCCTTCCCCTTTACTCCAGTAAGTAGCTTTCCTGCACAGGTCCCAGCATCCTTTGTGGACTCTGAACTCTCAGGTAATGTTTGGGCACTGTTCTCCACAGTGACAAAGAGAAGGCAGGACAGGGAAAGCCAAGGACATGTTTTGAACTTGAGATGCCTGGGCTGAGAGGTTAGTGGTTTATCCTTCAGCCCTGTAGTGCTCAATCAGCCTTGGTGTCATTCTAAATGAGAGTGGGACATGAAGAGTCACCAATGATGGTTGTTACATAGATGCCATGCTCTGCAGCCTGTCAAGTACTTTCAGAAGGAATACCCCAATTAATATTAGACCCATCCTGTTTTAAGTTGGTATCTATGGTCCCATTTTATAGATGGAGAAGCTGAGGTTCAAAAGGTGAGAGACTTCAACAGACAGTATGTGGTAGAGCAGCTGTTGGTTCCTGCCCAATGATCTGCCTTAGAATGCCCAGCATGTTGGGGGACATGAAACTTGCACTTGTGAAACAATAGAAAGGACATAAAGTGTGGTCTTCTCCAACTCAACAACCCTGATGACCTGGGTCTGAAGAAGACCTTAGGGAACCCTGTCACAACAATCTGTTTCACCTGTGTTTTTTGCACAAAAGCAGACCTTAGAGTTGGCCCAAATAAACTATACCTCCATTTATATGTGACCAGAATATAACTGGAACATCTCAGTGCCAGTCCAAACACAGACTTAGATTCAAATCAAATATGGTCCTCTCCAAAATCTTAGTTGTTGGGGTTTTTTTGAACCTCTTAAAGATACTAATGTAGGAGGAGAGGAAAGAGTGGATCGTGGGATATCTGTTCTAAGCCCACAGGCCCCTAGAAACTGTCTTAAAAATCCTTCTACACAAGTCTTACACCACAGGGCATGTGCCCACACAACCTTTCTTCTCTCACCCTCAAACTCTTCAGCCCCTGCTAGCTTTTTGTCTCACTCACCTCTGTCTTCCTTCCTCTCTCTCTCTCTCCTACACACCATCACCAAGATATTTTTCTTCTGAAAGTACCTCTAACCGTTCCCTTTCAAAAATCAATTTAGCCTCTCTAGCCTCTAGTATCTTCTGGTTGACTTTCTACCTTTATTCCAATTAACACAGCAAAGGGCTGGGTTAGGAAGACGTGCAAAGTCCCAGGGAAAAGACTGTGAATAAAAACATGTTTGTCATTTTCACTTATTTTACTAGGTTCAATGAAAAAGATTCTGAGCTGCACGAGGGGTACCCAGATGTCATCTCAGCACTGTCATTAAGTGTGTGACCTTGAGTAGGTTATTTAATTCTTGGGCCTTGATGTAAGAATAAAAACTGGGTTCAGTAACTCCTCCTTGTGGGATGAGAGATGCTGTGGACTTTGCACCTACTAGGTCTGAAGATGAAGAGTAATTGGCAGGATCATATTCTTGAAAGAAGTCACAACTTAAATTATATCATGAGGAAATGGATAGACCTAAGCTCAAGAACATTTCCCAAAACAATTGATCTGTCTTCCTCAAAAATGCCAACATCATAAAGGACTGTTAAAAAAGAAATAACAGATCATTTCTCAGTCTTTTGACTAAGATCAAGTGTGAAAAAGAAATAACAGATGCAAAATGAAGTCACTTGTTCTAAGCTCCATGTCATAAACCAAGACTTAACTGAAGTTTCAACCTCTCCCAGGATGTGACCAGTCAATCTGGAATTGTCTTATCAGCACTGGGGAGGTAACCTGCCTAATAGATAGGTCCCAGTTCTTCACCAAAAGGACAGTGGCTTTGCCTGAACCAATACTTTTATTTTTTGCTAATAACTTTCTTGTTTCACCCCCTTCATGACTTCCATTTGTATAGCTCCTCAGAGCTCCTTTCCATTTGCTAGATGGTATACTGCCTGATTCATGAATCATTGAATACAATCAATTTGATCTTTAAATTCACTCCATTAAATTTTTTAAATATATTTTATTGATTATGCTATTACAGTTGTACGATTACCCCCCTTCATTCTTCTCCACCTTGCACACCCTCTCCCAACCACATTCATCCATCTTTAGTTCATGTCCATGTGTCATAAGTTCTTTCTTTAGCTTCTACATTTCCCATACTATTCTTGCCCTCCCCCTGTCTATTTTCTACCTACCATCTATGCTACTTATTCTCTGTACCTTTTCCCCCTCTCTCCTCTTCCCACTCCCCTGTTGCTAACCCTCCATGTGATCTCCATTTCTGTGGTTCTGTTCCTGTTCTAGTTGTTTGCTTATTTCGTTTTTGTTTTTGTTTTACGTGTGGTTGTTAATAATTACGAGTTTGCTGTCATTTTACTACACATGTTTTCTATCTTCTTTTTCTTAGATAAGTCCCTTTCATATTTCAAATAATAAGGGCTTGGTGATGATGAACTCCTTTAACTTGACCTTATCTGAGAAGCACTTTATGTGCCCTTCCATTCTAAATGAAAGCTTTGCTGGATAGAGCAATCTTGGATGTAGGTCCTTGCCTTTCATGACCTGGAATACTTCTTTCCAGCCCCTTCTTGCCTGTAAGGTCTCTACTGAGAAATCGGCTAACAGTCTTTTTTTTGTCTTTTTTTAATTTATTTTTTAATCATTATTCAAGTACAGTTTCTATCCTTTAATCCCATTCCAGCCAACCCACCCATCCCTCCCCTCCTCCCTCCCATTTCCAAACCCCCGAGTTTTTGTCCATGTGTCCTTTATATTTGTTCCTGTAAACCCTTCCCATTCTGCTCTGAAGTTCCCCTGAAATTCCCTTCCCTCTCCCTTCTAGTCACTGTCAGCCTGTCCTCTATTTCAGTGTCTTTGGCTATATTT
>JAPYXV010000345.1:0-24889 GCA_028533065.1 Trachops cirrhosus
CCTCCACAGGCTGCCAGGGCGCCACAGGCCTGGTTTTCCCCCCACGTCCTGGGTTCCCCCCCTGGCATGACTGTCAAAAGCTCCTGCGTCCTGGGCCCTCTCCCCTCCCTGCCCAACACCCTGCCTCACTGCTAGGCAATTGCTTGGCTTTAAATATCACCTACGTGCTGGTGACTCTCGATTGCTCTCTCACCTCCTCGACGCCACCTCTCGCCTGCCTCCTGCATTATAGTGATCCCTCACCTATCGCAGGAGCTACATTCCAGAGACCTCCTCGATAGGTGAAAATCCGCAAAGTATTGGCGTTATATTTATTTTATTATTTATATATATTTTAAGGATTTATAAACTCTTCCTACACTCCTATTAACCTTTCCCACTCTCTTATTAACTTTCCCCACACTATTATAAACACTTCATATGGTCTTAAACACTTTCTACAATCTTAAACCTATGTAATTTTAACATTTTAAATTTTATATGGGTACTCACCAGTGAAGTATACTATAACTTGAATGATGAAGATCATGAATTATGTAGCTGTGCAGTACTGATTGCGATGAAGATGACGATGATGAGATGAATGTCCTGCACAGCCAAGAAGAGCATTACAGCTCTTCTGAAGGCATCGCTTCATCAGGCGCTTTATCAGGTGGTGCAGTATCTTCGCCCTGGGCCGTAACTTCTATTTCTGCTAAAGGCATAGGCATAACTGATCTCTTTGTCGGATTGATGAACGTAGATGTGGGGAGTTGCTGCAGCTGCTTTTCATCCTCAGAGGCAGCTTCTCCATGAAGAGAAACACTGAGTCCAAAGCGTCTCTGAAATTTGTAAAACCACCCCTTGCTGGCACTGAATGGGGTTGGTCTGGTGGGAGAAGCATTTGATGGTCCAGCTTTTGCATGGTCATCCTCGTCTTCATCCTCGTCACGGTCGTGAACGTCCGTGTTTTCTGCAAAACGATCATAAAGTTTCTTGGCCTTTGTACGGATAGTGTTGGTATCCAGCGAGATATTCTTCTTCCTGCAGTCATTTATCCACAGGGCCAATGCAGACTCCATCCTCACAATGGCCTTATTGCGGGAAGTGACCACCCTCTTTGCAGTTTTGTTAAAAGTCATTGTTGCCGTAGACCTAATATTCTTCTCGTCTTTCTTTATGTAGCGAACAGTAGACTCGTTGATCCCGTAATGGCGGCCTACAGCCGCGTAGCTTTTGCCTTCCTTTAACATGTCGAGAAGTTCCACCTTTTCTTTGATGGTAAGCATATTCCTCTGGCGCTTGGGTTCACTGCCACAACCCTTAGAAGGCGCAGAACGTTTGGGTGGCATCGTAGGGCTTGAAATAAATTCAAACTTTTACAAAAATTTCACAAAAACGCAACTCGCAGAGCAACACTACCCGCAGTGATCAGATGTTGATGTGAAGCCGACAAGGAGAGATGATGAACATATTGACACGGTGCAGGAGAGCATACAGACTGATGCTACGGTCACTGAGCCAATCAGCGCCCAGGATACAAAACACAGTGCTGTGGTTGGTTGCCTTCCATTCCATCAGCCAATAGTGTGCCATGTACAGTCTCACATTGGCAAACTTGCACAAGTGGTAGTGGCATACAGCATTTCCATTGTGTACAGTATGGTATTTACCTGCTGATGAAATACATACTGTATTTTATTTTGATTTAATGTTCTTTTACTATGTTTCTATGAATATTTTTATATTTTTATATCATTTTAAATTTTTTAGGCAAAAATAATTAAAATCATAAATATTATATAAATACCTATATACTGCAAAGTCCCGCAATATAGCGGAAATTCCACGATATAGAATTAGATATTTTTAAAATATAGCTTATTCATTATGCTATTACAGTTGTCCCATTCCCCCCTTCACTCCCCTCCACCCTGCACACCCTCTCTCACCCACATTCCCTCCTTTTACTTCACATCTATGGGTCATACACATAAGTTCTGTGGATTCTACATTTCCTATACTATGCTTGCCATCCCCCTGTCTATTTTCTACCTACCATCTATGCTACTTATTCTCTGTACCTTTTCCCCCTCTCTCCTCCTCCCACTCCCGTTGCTAACCCTCCATGTGATCTCCATTTCTGTGGTTCTGTTCCTGTTCCAGTTGTTTGTTTAGTTTGTTTTTGTTTTAGGTGTGGTTGTTAATAATTGCGAGTTTGCTGTCTTTTTACTGTACATGTTTTTATCTTCTTTTTCTTAGATAAGTCTCTTCAACATTTCATATAATAAGGGCTTGGTGATGATGAACTCCTTTAACATGACCTTATCTGAGAAGCACTTTATCTGCCCTCCCATTCTAAATGAAAGCTTTGCTGGGTAGAGCAATCTGGGATGTAGGTCCTTCCCTTTCATGACTTGGAATACTTCTTTTCAGCCCCTTCTTGCCTGCAAGGTCTCTTTTGAGAAATCAGCTGACAGTCTGATGGGAACTCCTTTGTAGGTGACTGTCCCCTTATCTCTTGCTGCTTCTAGGATTCTCTCCTTCATTTTTATCTTGGGTAATGTAGTTATGCTGGGCCTTGGTGTGTTCCTCCTTGGGTCCAACTTCTTTGGGAGTCTCTGAGCTTCCTGGACTTCCTGGAAGTCTATTTCCTTTGCCAGAATGGGGAAGTTGTCCTTTATGATTTGTTACAATAACTTTCCCCTTGTTGCTGTTCCTTTTCTCCTTCTGGTACTGTTAGAATTTAGATGTTGGATAGTTTAAAGATGTCCTGAGGGTTCCTAAACCTGTCCTCATTTTTTTGAATTCTTGTTTCTTCCTTCTTTTCTGTTTGGTTGTTTCTTTCTTCCTTCTCGTCCACTCCATTGATTTGAGTCCCAGTTTCCTTCTCATCACGATTGGTTCCCTGCACGTTTTTCCTTATTTCACTTAGCGTAGCCTTCATTTTTTCATCTAGTTTGCGACCAAATTCAACCAATTCTGTGAGCATCCTGAGCACCAGTGCTTTGAACTGTGCATCTGATAGGTTGGAGATCTCTTCGTCGCTTAGTTGTATTATTTCTGGGGCTTTGATCTGTTCTTTGGTTTGGGCCATTTTTTTTTTCTCTTGATGTGCCTGTTATGTAGGGAGGGGCAGAGCCTTAGGTGTTCACTGGGGGAACAACCCGTGTTGCTGGATTGTGTTGCTCTATTTGGGGGAGGGGTCTGAGAAGGAACAGTGGTGCCTGCTCACTCTCTGCCAGATCCTGGTCCCTTCCGCTGCTTCTGCCAACCCTTCTGGTGCTGATTCCCCGGTGGGTGGGCTTGTGTACGTTCTAGAACCCTGTGGGTCTCTCCAACCAACTCTCCTGTGAGGCTGGAAGTCTCTACTAGCACCTCAACCCCCAGGTGTATTCAGTTGGTCTTTTGAGGCTTTATTTCCCCGCCCTGAAGGCCTGGGTTGTGTGGTCTGTCTCGCTCCCCAGTTTTGTCTGGTGTATCTTTACGAGAATGTGTGACCGCCCGGTCCTCCATCTGCCTTACACACTGCACCCCTCCACAATCTGCTGCCTCGCTGCCGCCTTGCATGCCCAGAGTCCACCAGTTTCTGCTTTGCTGTGAGTCCTCTTCATCCTGGCTGCCCAACTCCGTCCCTCCTACCAGTCTGGATGAATGTGTCTAACTCCTTGGTTGTTGGACTTCGATACAGTTCAATTTTCTCTCAGTACTGCTTGTTTTTTTGTTTCTAAATTGTTGTTGTCCTTATTTTGGTTGTGCAAGGGGGCACAGTGTGTCTACCTACACTTCCATCTTGGCAGGCAGTCCCATATATATATATATTTTAAAAACCTGAGATACAGTGAAGCCACAATAAGTGAACTGCAATATAGTGAGGGACAACTGTATCTAATTCTGTACCATGGAATTTTTGGAATATTGCGGGATTTTGCGGTATATAGGTATTTATATAATATTTATGATCTTATTTTTGCCTAAGAATTTAAAATGATATAAAAATATAAAAATGTTCATTGAAACATAGTAAAAGAACATTAAATTGAAATAAAATACAGTATGTATTTCATCAGCAGGTAAATACCATACTGTACACAATGGAAATGCTGTATGCCACTACCACTTGTGCAAGTTTGCCAGTGTGAGACTGTACATGGCACACTATTGGCTGATGGAATGGAAGGCAACCAACCACAGCACTGTGTTTTGTATCCTGGGCGCTGATTGGCTCAGTGACCGTAGCATCAGTCCGTATACTCTCCCGCACCGTGTCCACATGTTCAGCATCTCTTCTTATCCACTTCAGTTTATAAGTGTTTATAAGAGTGTGGGAAAATTTAATAAAAGAGTGGGAAAGGTTTATAGGAGTGTGAGAAGGGTTTATAAACCCTCAAAATATATTTAAATAATAAAATAAATATAACGGCATTTTGCACACTTTTACCTATCATGGGGGTCTCTGGAATTTATCTCCCGCGATAGATGAGGGATCACTGTACACTTAATGTAACAATGTATAGGGAGGGGGTCCTTGTTTATGGCTCTTGGCTAGGGTCAGAGTGTTAGAACAAACCATTTTGCTCCATTTTATAAGACAATAATAAATCTTAAACTACAATTTACTGGAAAGAAAGATATTAGCAACAAGTTCCTCCCTGTGGAGAAGAGCTCACCTATCATCTTAAAGTATGTCTCGGGCCCTTCTCCTCTTTAGATAAATCTTTTAAAAAAAGAGTGATTCCTTTATTTAATACCAATACAAATGGGTGAGCCTGCTTGGTTATACCTTTTAATCAAGGTGGTTGATACCTTCCCCATTTACTCAGCAGTACCACAGCATTATTAGAGAAATGCAGTGGAAGTTTTTGCAAATCCTATGACTACCGCCCTACTGTTATTTACGCTATTTATTGTTAGTAACTAAAAGATATGTCAGAAATTTTTTAACAAATCAGTTATAACATGATCATGGTTCAGAAACTCATTCAAAATAGAACTTAAAGTGAAAGCCATGCCTTTCAGGAGAAGCAAACCCATACCCACTCCCTGCGGGGTGGGGGTGAGTACTGCCTGATCTAACCCATCAAGACACGATGGAATTTTCCTGAGTCTGTGCCTGGTTCAGGAATAAGCACTTGACACAATTCTAACCAGAGAATTAAGGCCATATCCCAAGGTGTCCTTGCTCTCAAAGAAACACAGGTGGCTCCTTCCTGCAGAGATATATCTAGCTGTGATGCCTGGACTACTGCAT
This sequence comes from Trachops cirrhosus, assembly GCA_028533065.1. Taxonomy (NCBI): domain Eukaryota; kingdom Metazoa; phylum Chordata; class Mammalia; order Chiroptera; family Phyllostomidae; genus Trachops; species Trachops cirrhosus. The sequence continues at coordinate 5,231 of JAPYXV010000345.1, forward strand.
CTAGTTCAAGACCAGTCTAAGGAAAATACCAAAACAAGGAAGGACAGCCATGGCTGGTGTGGCACACTGGACTGAGCGCCAGCCTGTGAACTGAGGTCTCTGGCTGAACTGCCACCCCAGGCACATGTCTGGGTTGGGTTGTGAGAGGCAACCCATCTATGTTTCTCTCCTCATTCTCCCTCCCTTCTCCTTTCTCTAAAAACAAATAAATAAATTTTTTTTTAAAGGAGGAATCTAGAAAAGAGGAGAAGCAAAGCCCCAAATGTCACAAGTTTCAATCATCCTATCTCTGACCTCCTTGCTCCACGAGATAAGCAACTCCCTGTACTAAGCTAATTTGAATCAGGGTTTTGTTACCTCTGGAGAAACCCTAACTGCTGTCTTTCCTTTTCCAGGTTGAAAAATTTCTATTTTCTTTCATACTTGTTTGGCTGGCTATGGAATTTGAGGTTCAAATCACTTGACTTAGAGCTTGGAAAGAATTACTTAATTAGCGATACAACATCCTTTCCTGCTCAAAATAGGTTTTTCATCAGTGTGGTTCCATTCTTTATGGATGGCCTGGTTTACTCTCTAGAACGGAATGATTTTTTCCCCTTATCCTTAGGGCACTGACATTTTATGAGGTGACTCATTTTTGATACTTTCCTTCTCTTTTCACTTCAAGTCCGATGGCACTAGATGACTCATTATACCCTTTCTTGTGTCTCACAGACAGAACCTTCTTTACAATTTACAAGACTAACAGCCCTTGTAACCCAATTTCATTGAAAATTTTAGTTTAGCAATTACATTTCATCATTTCCTAGAAAACTATTCTCCAATTATTCCCTTCTACAAGTACATCTAGTACGTGTTTCATGGATGTATAGGGAAGTGTCCATATATTTGAACTGTAGAAATCTCTTGATAAATGCCCTCTTAGCTTTTTAAACCTTTTACTGTAATCGCAACAGAATCTAAGAGAATAGAAAATACAAAAATGTATGATGTGGCTGTCATTTTAAAATGGAAACATTTATACATCCAATTCCAATTCTGTACTTTTTAAAAGATTATATGTATAATCTTTTACATATAATCCTTTTCTTTTCCTTTATTTTTCAAGAGAGGGGAAGGGAGGGAGAAAGAGAGGGAGAGAAACTTCAGTGTGTGGTTGCCTCTCATGTGGCCCCCCACCGGGGACTTGGCCTGCAACCCAGGCTTGTGCCCTGACTGGGAATCGAACCAGTGAACCTTTGGTTCACAGGCCGGCATTCAATCCACTGAGCCACACTGGCCAGGGCTGCACTTATTTTTTTTAAAAAGTTCCTTGTGCCCTGACCAGTGTGACTCAGTTAGTTGGGCACTGTCCTGTAGAGCAGAAGTTACCAGTTTGATTCCTTTGAGACACATAGCTGGGCTGTGGGTTCAGTCCCCCGTTCGGGTACATGAGAGGAAACGGACAGAGGTTTCTCTCTTTCAACCTCCCTGCCCCACTCTCTAAAAATAAATAAATAAAATCTTTTAAATTATATAAAAAAAACAAACCTTGTCACAGCCTTTAATGTCAATGCTAAACAGTTTATAGCTTTCTACTATATTAGTGTTTCCTTCCATTCTTACTTGTATTACTTCATTTATTTAAAAGATTTTATTTATTTATTTTTACAGAGGGAATGGGAGGGAAATAGAGAGGTAGAGAAACATGAACCTGTGGTTGCCTCTAACAGGCCCCCAACTGGGGACCTGGATCTCGCCATCCAGGAATATGCCCTGACTGGGAACTGAGCCAGGGACCTTTCAGTCCACAGCTGGTGCTCAGTCCACTGTGCCATACCAGCCAGGGCTTGTGTTGTTTCATTCATCTTTAATCTTACAATTTGCATATATCTCCATATATGCGTTACAAAATTGAGACCTAACAACGAGACAACAGTACTATACTACTACTTTCTTTAGTATATTTAGCAGGAGATTGGAAGAGGAAAAGACAGTTGTACGCAATCAGGTATAACACGTGTTCATGTTCCAAAGGCCAACTTGGGCATGACTGACACAGACACACCAACAAGTGGAAAATAAAACAATATATAATAATTCAAACTTAATTTACATTTAGCCCTACTGACTGAATACTTGTCAATAATATTTTATAAAACGCACTAATCATGAACAAAGAGAAAAGTCCAGAAGTCTTACTTCTTAATCACAAAACGAATCCTTTCCTTTGCAAGTAATATTCTCTCAAGGCGAGGAATTCCGTAAGTAGACGGCCTTCTAAAAGGAATCCCTTCCGGAAGTCCTTCTACATAAAGATCTTCAACATGTGACTGGAAAAGAGGGTATGGGATCGTCACAGGACCTTTGGCTTTTATAGCTTGAGCTTCAGAGATAAAAAGAGAAAGAGAAAAATCATTAAATGACAAGGATTAAGCACAAAATAGTTGAATATGTATTGCTCTGTAACTTTTATTAAACTTTGTATTCACTTCTGCTTATTATAATTCAATCAGAAAATAGTACAGAAGAATGAAAGGAAAAGAACACCAAAGATGACAATGCCCTATGTAACTGAATCTGCAGTGAACTAAAGTATATTTTGCCATAATGTAGATACAGTCAGACTTTCTACTGAAATCTGAACCAAAAATGAACCCAGAAGAACACGTCAGTTAATCTCAGCTCATGCATACAATATGGAATGAAAGAGGAGTGTTTTTGAAACATTTAAACATGAGTGTAAAAGAATTTTAAGAAACAGAAACAGAAGACTTAACTAAAAATTCTGCTAGATTTATTTACCCAAGAGGAAAACAATACAAGAGCCTCAATAATGAAAAGCATGAGGAGTGTTAAGAATCAAATACACTCAATAATATCATAATAACTTTGTATGGTGACAGACAGATAATAGACTTATCATGGTGACATTTATAATTTATAAATGTCAAAGCATTATGCCATACACCTGAAACTAACATAATAATGTGTGCTGACTATACTTAAATTAAAAAAGAACGGACTATAATGAGTAGACCTTGATTTTATTAAACAAACTACAAAGGGTCCATTTTTCTGAATAGGAGACATTTAAGTATCACTGGGTATTAAGATGTTTTTATATGTGAGAAGAGAACTGAGATTGAGACAATGCCTTCCTCTCACCCAACTCCCTCTTTGAAACAGACTTTTAGAGATGAAATGACGTGATGTTTGGGACATTGGAGTATTCAAATATTCTTGCATGAAAAAGAGATAGATGGGACAGAAGAGAACAAAAAAGAAAATACTGTACAATGTTAAAGGCTGTTGAACTTGAGTGATGAATATTTAGAGGGCCTTTATTCTTCACTTTTGTTTTTGTTTGGAAATTTTCGTGATAAAAAGGAATTAAGAAGTATTAGTATGTTCATGCATAATACAGCCACATTTATAGTTCGTATTAAAATTTCCACAGGCAAGCCTTTTGTCACTAAGTAAAACAATGCCAAATTTTCTATGACTACAGACACATACCATACACATTCCATTCTTCTTCCAAAGGCTTCCGGCTCATTTCATTCACACAGCACAGTCACCTACAACGCTTTCTAGTAGCTGAAAGAACAGCGGAGATGCTCCTGACCCTGCCCAAAGGCCCCAAAGCAAACACGACTCCTACGGATTCCACTAGACCGCTCCTCCCTCAGGAATTACCACGACGACAGCCCAAATTGTTTTGCTGGCATTTTACATAAAAGTCTATTTGCTACATATTAATATTTGTACTACAGCTTCAAGTCTACCATATTACTTATTAATAATGAGTTAGATTTAATATCTTTGTTGATATGCTACACCTGAAAATCATATTCACATTTAACAATGAAAATAGCTTCCCCTAAGGCAATCCCCATGTTATACTGCTTCCTGTGTGGAACATATTATCAGTTTTCACCTTTGTTTTTTTTAGGTTTCATTTATTTATTTTTAGGGAGAGGGGAAGGGAGGGAAAAAAGAGGGAGAGAAACAGCCATCGGTTGCCTCTCACACGCCCCCGACAGCCCAGGCTTGTTCCAGGAACCGAAATGGTGGCCTTTCACTTTGCACTACGACACTCCACCAGCTGACCCACACCAGTCAGGGCCAGTATTTGTTTTGAAGGGGACCAATTAAAATCACTGGCAAAACACTCAGACCACAGAAAAGTGAGATAAGCCCCGGTGGGTGTGGCTCAGTGGACTGAGTGCAATCTGAAAGGTCCTCAGATGGATCCCCAGTCAGGGCACATGCCTGGGTTGTGGGCCAGGTCCCCAGTTGGGGTGTGCAGAGGCAACCAATTGATGTTGCTCTCCCTCTCTTTCTCCCTTTCCTTCCTTTCTCTCTAAAATCAATGAATGAATAAATAAATGAGAAAAGTAAGATGAATACTAAGGGAACCTAAAAAAAAACCTGAGAATTTTAAGAAATAAGTTATTTAATTCATTATTAAATTTACTCTAATTCTAAATGTTGAGGTTCACGCATGATAAACAGAGAAATGTTAATTTCACGTTCATTAAAGTAAATAATGCCAATGTGGTTTATCATTTAAATACTTAGAAAAATTCACTCATACAGAATAGCACCAGAAATTAGATTTCCAAGTTAAGTCAGTATATTATACAATTTTACTTACAGTTATAGCAAAGAATTCTCCCAATAACAACAAAATCCCAAGCAAAACATGTATTTGAAAATAACTGTTATTATTTATTTATTTTTCTTATTATCACTTCATCCTCACATGAGGACATTTTCATTTGCTTTTTAATTTTTAATTTTTATTTTTTAAAGATATATTTATTTATTTTTAGAGAGAGGGCAAGGGAAGGAGAGAAACATCAGTGTGTGGCTGCCTCTCATGCCCCATCTGGAGACCTGGTCCACAACCCAGGCATGTACCCTGACGGGGAACTGGACCAGTGACCCTTTGGTTCACAGGCCAGCACTCAATGCACGGAGCCCCGCCGGCCAGGGCTCATTTGCATTTTTAGAGAGTAAGACAAAGGGAGAGGGAGAAACACTGGTGTGAAAGAAGCACTAATTGGTTGCCTTCGTATGCACCCAGACAGGGGATTGTACACATCTGCACCGGGGGTCACAAGTGTCTGTGCCTGGACAGGGGATGAACTCGCAGCCTAGGCATGTGCCCTGACCGGGAATTGAACCCACAGCCTTTTGGCTGCAGGACAATGCTCAACCCACTGAGCTGTACCTGCTGGGGCTGGCACTACTTTTGAGGGGAGCATTTGATATATACCATCAGATGATGACGAACCGCTTGTTTCTTTTGTTACTATATAAAGTATAGAATAGTGAAATAAAACAAAGAATTTGTGATCTAACTTAAAGTCAGTTACAATTCAAGATAAGAGAAACTAAGGACATCTACATGAATACTAAATTTAACATAACAGATTAGGGCCAGGACTTTGCAACATATCTGGGTGGGGAGGGGGGAGCAAAGTAGGTTTACAGTTGTTTGTATGAAAAACAATGTAATTATTAATAAACAATACAAGAATAAACTTTGACCCTGACTGGTATGGCTCAGTGGGTTGGACGTCGCCCTGCGAACTGAAAGGTTGCCAGTTTAATTCCCAGTCAGGGCACATGCCCGGGTTGCAGGCCAGGTCTCCAGTTGGGGGCAGGAGAGACACAACCACCAATGTTTCTCTTCCTGTCTGTCTCCCTCCCTGCTCCTCTCTGTAAAAATAAATAAATAAGTAAAATCTTAAAAAAAGAATAAATTCTTTCACATACTCACGACTGTAAACCTACTTTTGCCCCCCTCGTATATAAATAAACTCCCAAATATACATGCTGAAAGTTTAAAAGAAATGCTTATTGATACCTAAAGGGGAAAAACTTTTTCTAAGCTTTGTAGAAATCTAGAAACAAAGACTGTAACATCTGGACAGACACTATCCAATAATCCTTCCAGGGACAGATATGGAAGCACGGCACAGTTTACTGACACAGCTGGACCTTCTCACGTTAGACGATCAGTTACTCCATCGTTAAAAACCTATGAGCAAGCCCTAGCTGCGTATCTCAGGTGGCTCCAGTGTTGTCCTGATACGCCGAGGTTGCAGGTGCCATCCCTGGTCAGAGCACATACAAGAATCAACCAATGAATGCCTAAGTAGGTGAAACAAGGAATCTATATTTCTCTCTGTTTCTCTCTCTTCCTTACCTCTCTCTCTAAAATCAATAAATTTAAAAAATTTTTAAAGAACGCTTATGAACAAAATATTACAAAAAGTTTTTACTTTAGACTTACCATATTTTCTTTCAAACAACTCTTCGACTTGTTTGCGTAGATCAGTAATTCGAGCATTCCATTTCTCTGAAAATTGAAAGTTAAATCTCAGTAAGAAATCCCTCTTTGGGGGTACTAAGGAGTTCTGAGGACTACCTAACATATAATAACTTTCATCTACATAACACATCCTAATTTTTAATAATCTATCTCCATTTATATAATTTTATTGCTTTCCTAAGAATTGTTTTCCTTTTTGGTGGTTCTCAGAATTGGTTCAATAGGGGCTGTTTTAAAGTTGATTTCTGAAGCACTTCATACCAAGTCCTTCTTTTTAGCCTTATAATCTCTGAGAAGCAGGAGGGCAGAAGGACCAATACAATACAATAAACACTACAAAGTGAAGGCAAAAAAGAATGAGGTCTCCAAGGTCATTCGGGAATGTTTCTAAATCATGTCTAAGTTTTATGACCATGAGACTGTATGACAATGTATACAGTCTTAAATGTATAACAAGCTAAAAGTTCTATCTACTCAAAATGGACATCACAAACACAATCTGCCACTAATATTTTCTCTAGTCCCTTCAAAAGGCTACTGGCAGCCCTGGCTGGTGTAGCTTAGTGGATTAAGCGTGGGCCTGTGAACCAAGAAATCACGGTTCGATTCCCAGTCAGGGCACATGCCTGGGTTGCAGGCCATTTCCCAGCAGGGAATGCACAGGAAGCAACCATATATTGATATTTCTCTCCCTCTCTCCTTCCCTTCCCCTCTGAAGATAAATAAATAAAATCTTTAAAAAAAAAAAAAAGGCTACTGGCAGTAGCCTTTTTGGTTAGATTAGCTGCTGACAGTTACACAAAGAAAAGAAAAAATAATGAAAATATAAAAACATAAAGGTTTTAAAGCTAAGAAAAAGAATTAAATTACTAAGTCATGAACACTGATTTAAAGTCTATTAATTGTAATTAACATCACAAATGGAATGTCTTATGCTCTGGTAAACCCAAACTGTGTTTCAACAATGTCAAGTTACTTCAAACTGTCCATGGTTTTCCTCAGAGTAGATTATAAAACAGTAATACATTGGAAAGCATGCCCCTAAAGAATGTCGAAACTTTTATCAGTAACACAAGAAGTTCAGAATCAAAGAAAAGGGCGTGCGCTTACTCAAGAACTTACCAAAGTTGAACTCCCTCACTTTCCGTTTTCCGGCATTGGCAGGTTCGGTGACTGGCGGCTGGGGCGGCTCGTTGCTCTTTGGTCTCTTGGTAGGTGGAGAATAATCATCATCTTGAAAAAGAAAACTGTCATCAGTGCGGGGACAGACGAAATGAGTTACAGCCATCACCTGCTAAATCTTCAACAGTCAAAAGATAAGGGGAGCTTGAAATCATTATTCCTGTAATGTCATTTTCAGCATATTTTTCCCAGTTACATTTGAAGTTTTCCTACTCTACTGGGATGTGCTCAAGTGAACATACCTCATTTTCCCTGTCTTCTTCATTGTTTTTCCTTTTTCCTTTGCTTAATTTGAACTGTCACTAGAAATGTCTCCTCTCATTAACTGCTCTGAGATAACTGCCTAGAATTATACTCTTATTTTGTCTGTCAAAAAAAGGTTTTGATGGAGACAGCTACCTACAATTACACAAATATGTAAGAAAGGGGAGAGATATACAGCTTGAGCGGAAAATTAGTTAAACTTACATAAAATTCAAGCACATGGACAAGGGAGGATGAACAACTATATATCAAACACTTAAACACAGAATATATAGACTTAAAGAAATGCAGCTATATTATTTGGAAACAGGTAATACTGATTTGGTCACTACGAAATCTATGTAGAAATGAGCAATCAGATATTTAGGCACAGAATACAGACTTCCCAAACATTTGTAGCAGGAGTTCATGTTAATTTGTTCGTAGATAAGTCTGTAACACAACACCGCTATGATACTTTAACACATCTAATGCTAGAATTAAGGACATGTAGCTCAAATAAAAAAAGTTCTCACTATCATCATATAGTCCCTGAAAATGTCACTGCATGCGACTAAGATTTCTGCTCAAATACCATGTGTAAGTTATTGAAATTAAAAATTTTACACCTATACTTTAAGTATGGGATAGAAAATAATTGCTGGTAAAAGATACTAGCAATAACAAAAAGATATCACTAAAATGCAAGCTACCTTTTTAGATTAGCATAATTTTCATTTTCATTTTAAAGGTCAAGAAACAAGCTCAGAGAATGTTATTCGACTTAATCATGTCATATCACTACATAGTGTGGCAGAGATTAGATTATGGGTAAAACTCTTTCCATTAAACTAACAGGTAAACTCTCAAACAGATAACATGAAACCCAAATTCAGCCTAACATACAATGTTGCCTGGAAGAGTAATGGATAACTATTATATACGCTGTCTATATTAATCAAGAAAATAATGTGCCTAAATCTGAAACACTGTGCATCTCATCATCGCTATCACAGCACTGAATACAGACACTGTTGCTCGGGTGCACTGACTCTGGGTTCTTCCTATAATGCCCACAGATATTCCGGTAACCTGACAATAGGAGGAAAAGGTACCAATGTCACCAGGACCAGACGCAGTGCCATTATGATCCAATTTATGTGCTGGCAAAGGCAAAAATGCTAATTTACGGGACACTATTTCAGGAAAACATCATCAAGACAACTTACAACACTATAAAAACTTTCATGTGGTAGTTGAATACCACTGTAGAAATGCATGTTCAAACAGGAAAAAAAAATCCATGGTACAAAACTAGTGAAAAATGACAAACTACTAGTAAAATAAAACATGACTATGTCACCTGGGTTTATAATTATTCAATTACAAAAAGAATTAAAAATGGTCGAAAGACCTATAATAGATTATTTAAGTAATTAGATTTAAACCTAAGTAGATACATTTGGGAAAACATTAGGTATCATTCACTCGTTTGGCCTTCAGTTCTGGAGACATGCTGAAAGAATAAACCCTCTTTTCCAACCCCCTAACCGATTTTTAGAACCCTAAGACTATTTTTAGGCTAGTTTCCAAAAGGTAAAATGAATTATACTACTTTCATCTATAAATATCAAAGCATTTTCAATGTTTAATATTAATATTTCCTCCTGAACATTAAACAATAATTTAAAACAAAAATATTTTCTCTACAGGCTAATGTTGCCTAAAATATTTATAGATCATCATTTAAACTGGTTAATTAAAGTACATAAAATGAAAAAGAACATATAGCTGTGGGATGATAATGAAAAACTGCGATGACTGTATTAACCTCAATGATCATCTACACTGTTTGAAAGGGAGGCCACGGTGAAAGGCCAAGATGCTTTTCTTTAGTGTCATGACCTCACTTCTTCAGTCTAACCTATTTTAGAACACAAAGGGTGTAACAGTATAACTATATTTATACAAGTAACCTCATTGATCATAAAGAGAAAAAAGGCAAATCTGGCAGTTAGTATTTTCGAACAAAACAATGATTTAAAATCTTTAACAAAGATTATAAAAATTAAAAAGTGTTACCACATTTCTGAAGGGACAAATAATGAATTTCAGTCTATTATATGTGAACAAATACAAACAGATGAATTATTTGTAATGATAAAATATCACACCACATATTACATTAGAAGAGTAACTCATTTAAATCATATAAATAAAACATGAAACTAAATCATAACAGCTATGAACTTAGCCACACCTTCCATTTTTTTCCCACTCTGCTGGGAAAAAAAACAATAACCCTATAATTGGTATTAAGAAAGGATGAGAAGTGTTTCTATTGACTGCAAAATCAAGATTATTTCTCTGTAGCCAAGAATATAAAGAAAACTCCAAGACTCTACCACTAATAACTGGGTCCAGGACATAGCACCATTTCTAAATATCATGGTGTTCCAACTTTATAAACAATCAGTTTTGTGTAAAAAGACACGTATTTCAGGATGCTTTAAAATTAAGCCCAAACTACTCATAGCATCAAAACTAAAAGAATAACAACTTTCAAAATATCTTTAACATGCAGAGCCTGTTCATCAGAAATGAGTTACTCTACCAGTACTGACACTAGTGGTCCATGACTCAAAACATGGCAGCAACGGTCCCCAGCTCAAAATTCATATTTAGAAAAAAATCTGTTTTTCTTTCAGCATCACCTTTACAAATACAGTTGGAGATAATACACACTTCAGAGCTAAAATATGTTATATAATCTCACTGGTAAATGCATAAACAGAATACGAAGCTTTTTCTGGTACTTTTATTTTCATACCCAAATTGGTAATGTTTTATTATTCAAACTGAAACTCACTCAAAGTAAACAAAAAACAAATCAAAACCAACCAGGCACCGTATCCCTTCTGAAATCACTCAAAGTCATTCATTACCCATCGCATTTCAAATTCATAATTGGCATTTTTCACCCATGGATCCCGGTCATAACTCCATGACTCACAAAAATCTTTAAATGCTAACCTACTCGGTTACAGGTTCTATGAACTCCCCAGGTACATTTACAAGATAAGCAGAGCTCTGACTGGTGTAGCTCAGTGGGTTGGGTGTTGTCCTGCAAACTGAAAGGTCGCTGGTGGATTCCCCATCAGCACATGTTCCTGGATTGTGGGCCGGGGCGTGCGATGGATGCTTCTCTATCATGGCAATGTTTCTCTCCCTCTTTCTCCCTCCCCTCCCCTCTCTAAAAATGAATAAATAAAATCCTTAAAAATAAAAAGATAAGCACAATAATTAAACAATGACAAACAGCAAAGCATATCAGCCCTATCTGTAGAACATACCCAGAATTCAACCCCTTAGACTATCCTATTCTGAAGCACCATGTTATCTGCCCTAGATCATTCCAACAGCCTCCTAAGTTGCATTTCTTGCTTCCACTATGCTCTGCTCTCAGACTTCTGCAACACAGCAGCCCTTTTTCTCCAAAGTGAAGGACAGAACCTGTTGCTCCTCTGTTCAACACCCTCCAGTGAACCTTGCCTACCTCGCTCACTCCTAAACCCTCGGCGTCTAGTGCAGTCCTTCTCCGGTACATACAAGTTGCTTGGCATTTGCAGAATGTTTCAGTGATCATTTGAATAAGTGTATGCCTTAATCACATGCAGCAGCAAATATTTGCCAGCATCCTCAGCATGAATTTCACAGAAAACGATACCACCAGAGGATGACAGGTAATCCAACTCCTGAAGCTCGACAACAGTGCTACCCGAATTGTAGTCCATGGACTGTATGAGGTGATGTGAACCAACTACATGTACAACTGCATTCTTTTGTTCAAATGTTTATGTATATTTTTAAATATATATGAGAAAGAAAGACACTTTAAAATTTCAAACACAGTTTTACTTTGAAAGATACAAAATTAATTTTTAAATGAATCTGCTTGAAATCAATTTAAAGGAAAAACTAAGTAATGAACAGGGAAAGGCTGGGCCACAGCAGAACGAACGTATGTGAATGGCTCAGGTTTGGGAAACAATGCCCTGAAAGAGAACTGCGTGCTGAGTGAACCTCTTTGAAAGCAAAAAACTTCCCACATTAGCTTGTTTCATGACAGCTAGATGTCAGACAAGGTTGCGCTAAGACGTTCTCAGCACACATCAAAGATAAGCCCGTAAAAGACGGGAGAGCAATTTGATTTTACCCAAAAACACAGTCATGGTGCTTATGAAATTAAGGCTTGCGCAGTTGTATAATTCTAAGCGCTACTTCTCAAACCTAAGTCACACAACTTATAAAGGTGTACCACTGATTTAAGTATAGGTGGACCACCACAAATGGAAGACCACATTATCAGCAATGGGTATGGACCGTTATCCTGCAGAGAAAATGCATCTGCATTAATGCCAGTTAGCCCCCTTAGAACGCCACACACTTTCAAATAAAATATAGTAAAGTTAAAGTAGTGTGGAAAACCTGACAACCTCAGACAACCAAGTTCTTTTTTTAATCTTTATAAACTATTTGGGAAGTGCACAAAGATACAACAGGAGAAAATAAAAGTCATCCATAGGCATGCGGAATTATCTTCATTTATCTTCTTCTTCCAGTATTTTTCTGAACAAAACTAACATCATTCTCTACATGCGCTTTTCCTTTTAAACTTGCCTTGTTCGTGAAAGGCAGGAATTCCTCCCCGCTCCCCAACTAAACATATGACAACAGGGACCTTTTTTCTGGATCATTTACTTTAAACAAACCAAAAAAAAAAATCACAATTTCACTGCCTATTTTTTCTATTGTGAAGATATACCAAAAGGTAATTTCTGAGCTATAGATATTTAAGGAGTTCCTACCATTCTGCAATCTTTCCAGAAAAAATAAATACTATTTATCAAACAGATGCACAAGTTCTCATTTGACCTTCCTCATTAATATCACAGACTTAAACTTTACCTTCCGTAGTGTACTGATAAAAAACCATCTAGGTGCTTTATACACGGCGAAACCATTTAGGCGTCCCTGAGAAATCATCCATGTTTTTTCTTGTGCAATCCTTTTACCTTCTTCTTGTACCATCTTGGTCGACAGACAGATGACAGTTTGATGCTGCTCCAAATTCCAAGTCTTCACCTCCTTCTCCACCTCCGGCCACTTGGGAGGTTTTGGAGGTTTCCCTCCCATTGCCTTCTTCTGCCTTGGCATCTGAAGAAGTTTTTCTTCCTGTTGCCTCCACAATCTGATGACACTCTCTGTGGGAGGAGGTCCGAAGTGTCTCTCGGCAGCTCTATTGCCATGCTTCTTAGCATATTTAATAACTTTTAGCTTAAAGCTTGCAGTATATGAAAACCGTTTCGACACTTTCCAAGGGATTTTCCCATAATTTATCCCGCTTAAAGAGTATGAAGAGAAATGTCGCGCTGTTCACCAGATGGCAATAAAGTCCGCATCACCTATCTTATCAACTGGATAGCAATCGGCATCATCTAACTTACTCTGAAGATAACAATATGTTGCTCTTCCTTTCATTTCGTTGAATCGTTGGCCAAAATTGCTTTTGTTGTAAGTTCGCCATAAGTTCACCAAAACCAGCTATCATATTCCAGGGTATTATTTTGTATACGGATATTGTTATTGCTTTCTAGAGTTACACTTTAAACCCATAAGCATGAATAAAAGAACTAAAAAGCATTTATATGATATGGAATTAGTACTATCTATGTATAATGTGCATCCTTATTTTCCCCTAAAATGTGGGTAAAAAATGCACATTATACATGGCAAATACAGTAGCAATTTAATTAAGGTTGATACATAGTTTGTTCACATACATATGTGCCACAGAAAAATCTACTCTATAAAGTAATTCCTTACAAAGACCTGGTATTTCATTGGTATTGGGAACAAAAGACACCGAAACAGCAAAATTCTACTACTTGTTGACAAGTTTGAATAATAAAGCTTTTTCTAGTACGTTTTAGTTTAAAAGAATAAGATTTATCACTCCTTACAAAGACTGAAAAGATTGACACATTTCAGATTCATGAGCCATTTATTTTGTGATTATCATTAACATCTCTTTAGAAGTCTTATAAAAGCATGAGTTTCCTTTTCAAACAATTTTAATACAGCCATTATCTGCTCTAAGATATGGTAAAAAATAACTTGGTTATTTTCCTATTTAAACCTTTGTCCTAATAAATTTTAATATAATCTATTTTCCCTATCTGTACAGAAGAGACAAAGTTCTCAGTCTTTATAATGTTTACAAACTCTTAACATTTACTTTTCTAATGGTTAATGAGGTTCATAAATTAAAATAATTATTTAATGCTAAACTATAAACAATTCAAAACTGCTTTTAGGTTAGTAAAATTATATTAATAATAAAAGAAATATATATATATTATTTTGAGACATGAAGGATGAGAAAAATCTCATGTTAGGTGAAAGCTACCAATATATTTGTAGATTTTGAGAAGCAAGAAAGACATACATTTTAAGTAGTTAGTTGTTAAGTAGCCAAATACTATAAATAACCGAGTGACACCAGGAGGAGACATGTTAATAGATAGAAAGTAAGAGAGTGAGAGTGAGTGAGAGAGAGAGAGAGGAGAGAGAGAAGTAGATAAATCCAAAATAAGCTATGCAGCAGTTAAAAAAAAAAAAGATGAAGTACCAAGATGTGTGGTTATGGGCGGAGAACCTATGCGAAATGTGATAATACGTGTATTTTAAATGTTGATTATAATGTTGTATATGCTGAAAGCATGTATTTTATAAACCTAACTACATGTGTATGTATCAAATTATTTTGGGACGTATACACAATCAAGTGAGTAGAGGGACTTTGGAGCAGGGCAGACATAAACATAACATACTGTAATTTGTTGTTTTGTTTCAATATTTTTCCTTAGGAAGGAATTACTTTGAGGAGAAAAAATTTATAGGGGAGTAGTGTGGGACAATGTGAAAGGAAAAAATATGTACTTAACGATTAAATATGAACGATGATACTGTTAACAATTATATTAGCTGAATTTTTAAATAATTCAGGATAAACTGGCTCATCTGCATTCATGCGTTATCTTTGAAGGAAAAACTAGGTGTAAAGCAACTTTGGCTATAAAGATTAGTTTACAATATATTTGTAACTACTGATTCAAAAACAGTTTTTAAGAACAGGTTATATGTTAGCCCCTAATAGTATTTTAGCAGAAAACTCCCTTTAAAAACTGACTAACCTATCAACACTTTCTTCTCCACTTTACTCAAGGAGGTAAGAGGGGTTACTGATACTAATTAGATCTAGCTAGCACAACCCAGTAACAGATTACAGATTTTGATTTCATGTGCATCCAGTCTGGTCATAGTTTTCATTTTTTATTCTCAATTCCCAACGACAGGGTATAGCCTGGTCCACTGCTCATTTTCACAGCTTACTTTTGTTGTCTAAAACTCCCAAAGCACTGGGTGCGCTGCTGGGAAGCGGGCTGCTTTGGTTAGACATACACATATATGCTTCAATTCTTATCACAAGTTTCCTTTAAGAATGAATGAAATGCATACTTAGAAATGTGAATGTGACAAGTGTTTTTATGACCAGAAGTAAACTTTTGGAATCAAGGCTTTTCAATAACTAACCTTCAATTGTCACCTCAACTTCAGGGTCCTCACTTGTTTCTGAAGGGACATGTTGAGTAGAATCTTGAAAAAAATAAAATTCTAAAATGACATTCATTATAAAGCACTTTCTATGTTCCAACATTTTATTGATCTGATGATACTCCAAAAGCAGCCTACCATAAAGTTGTACTGGCATTTTATTTCATCTCATATTTACTAAAATATCTAGCCTCTTTACTTAGAAATAGGGATAAAAAAACAAAAAGCAGAAAACTTCTGGAAGACTATTAGATAATATACCAAGTTACCTGCATTGATGGACTCTTAAAAAACTTGTATTTTTCAGAGGACTAAGATAATAATAAAGTCACAGTTATTTTCCTAGTATAACTAGAAAATGCTAAAATGAAAATAAAGGCTTCCTTTTTTTCTTTCCTGTTTTTACTATTTCTCCTCTGCTTTCAGAAATCCTAGGAGTGATTTAATTGTTAAATCAAACCCCAGTTTTCTGCACTGGGGACCTTTAGGTTAAGACAGTGACAGTAAAAATGCCAACAGGACTATATCCCCCTAATTTTATATGCAAGACTCTTCTAAAAATTAAATATTGCATTAATATTTGTGTTACTGCACCAAATATATGTACATCAGAATGTTAGTGCTAGAAGCTGGAAAGTATCTTTATCAACTCTCTGATTTTGCGAAGGTTGAGGGATTAATTGATTTGCCAAAGATTGCATTTATTGGTTAGTAAAGGAATGAAGACCAGAACCCAGGTTTGATTCAACTCTATTAAAACTGCGATAAAACGACAAAAATCTCCTCAAAAATAAAGTATGTGAAAGCCTAATATCTAATTATAGAATTGTAAACTGTCAAGTAATTCATAGTGCCTGATGAAACCTGTCCCGTGTGTATTATACATTGGTATTTTGTTGTAAATACCACCTATTCAAAATAGAAGATTTTCTTACATCGAAAATATTTAATTATCTCGACACAGAAAAAAAATTTCATGTACAATATCTTCTAAAAAATCTCAAAAAATCTAAAATATTGTTTAAAATGAGCACCTTACTATTTCTACAAGAAATGTATTCCAGTTAGAAACCTTACTTATAAAATTGAATTTGGAAAGATTAAGAAGTCCCTCCACTCAGAGAGGGTGAAAGATCAAAGTAATGATTTTTAAAAATAAAAAAAGCAAATATATGGAGTATAAAGTTACAGAACAGACTTCATTTTTAACCTAGAAAAATAAGGAGTGACACAACCAGCCTATGAGAGAAATAATTCTAAAACAAGATTCAGTTACCTTACCAGTCATTTTCCTTGGGAATAATCTATAAAAACTTTTTTGAAACTATATAAACCACTTAGAAATAGGAAGCCATTCTACATCCTAACAGTTCAACTCAAGATTCCAGTAACTTAAAAAGCTGTACCATAGTTAAATATTCATTCATCCCTGAGAGTAAAGGAGGATGGCTGATAAACAGAGAATGCGGTTCACGGGGTAGTTGTGGGTATAAAATAAGCACAGAGGAAAACTTTCTTTTATTAATCTTATGTAGAATATAGTATCCTACTTTTAAAATTAATACCATTAAATAGTATGTTTAAAACTGAAATAGGAACTGAGCCAGTAATAATTCTAATTATAAAATACTGAAGCCTTTCTTTCTTTAAAAAATGTTAATATAGGACAGTATGATCAGGAAAAAAAAGGGGTAGCACTTTGCATCAGAAGAGTTTTACTTACCACTTTTTTCATCCCCATATGCTTTATTGTATTCAATATAGTAAAAGAGGTATATTACATCTTAGGACTAAAAAAAAAAAAGACCTGTTGGCTAAGAGGGTACACCAAAACAATCATCTCTTCATTTTCGAATAAGGTGTCTTAAGGATAGTATTCTCTATAATATAGAACACAAACATAGTACAAATACAGCAAAATAAAAGGCCCTTTATTTCTAACCTTCTGCTGGTACTTCCATTTCTGCTCCTTCATTACCCTCTGAAGAATGATGGCTTCCTAAAAAGAAAATGAACCACATATAATAAACCAATAAAAACCTACATTGAAAGAAAAGAAACTAGGTAACAACGCAAACCATTTAAAATATACAATACCACATACACAAACTGATTCTTTAACTCAGTAGTTATTTCAAACAACGTGATCTAATTCAGAAAACATTTAACACTTCTATTTGGAAACTCAAAAAAATTATTTTAAAATGTAAAATATATAGTGTAAACCTAAGTAGGTTTGGGGATTTACTGTTAGTTACTGTAACTATACAATATAATTACTCAGAGATGTTAGAATTTGAGAAATACAACAATTAAGTTTCAATGGACCATGCTCATCTGCCAATGACTCACACATAAGAAAACACAAATCACAGTAAATTCTTTCTTTGCTCATAGGCTCTATTAAGTCTAGATAAACAAGTTCAGGTTTTGCTGTGACATGTTTCCTGCTTTCCATTTTTACTATGGTGGAAGCTATGGAAACTCAATCCCCATTATTTACTCAAAGTTGAACTTAAAGGAAATTTGTAAGTTAAAATTTAAGATACTACCTTTAGTCTCAAAAGCATTTTAATTCAGGTAATATAATCTGCCTGCTTCTAAAAACTGGAACATAAAGCAATGTATCAGGTTAGGCAGTCACAAGGTAAACAGGCTCATCCTACTACCGCAGAAGCTTTACTCATAAATAGGAAAATAGTCAACTAAAACATTAGAGAGCCACTTAGCATTAAGTACCCAAACTGCCCCAAAATATTTATCCGCTGGCCTTAAATATATGAGCTGCTAACGTGGAAAAGGTTGAAGATCCCTGCCTTTGTGTGTAAATATATTACCTATGAGTAAAAAATAAATCCCATGGGGAAAAGGGAAAAAAAAAACAATCATTTCTTTTGTCATCCATTGACAGCTAATTTTAGAAGCTATACTAAACATACAACACTGAGACGTAGGTTTTAAATATATTTTACCTTGATTTTTAAAAAGCAATGATCAGTTTCAAAAACTGTCATTCAGCGTTCAGTGTTTTTGAATTTGAAATGTCATACTGAGGTCAAATATTTGTGGTTTTCAATATCTAGCCTTATGATACCATAATTATCTTGGGATTCTTTTCCATTTCATACTATGAAACTCACCTGAGCTCAAAACACTAGGCAAATCTATAAATCTAGATCAATGTATTATTCTTGAAACTTGAACTTCTTCCAATGTATTTTCTCAACGCAGAGACCCTTCCTTCTTTTTTAAAACTTCAACATTTGGATTTATTACATTAGGTTCTCTGACTATAACGTCAAAGAAAACAAAGATGTGAGTGAGGTCAAAGGAATGGGGGGAGGTCATGGAGAGGAGACCAATTCTTAAAAAAGGACAGACTGGGGAAAGAATAGCAACACTTAAGCTGGTTGTTCTACCCTCACAATTATTACAAGAGTGCGAGTAAACAATGATTCTTTGTGTCCTTTTTGTTCTTTCAAAATCTGAAATAAGCAGTTACACTTATATTAAAAAGGTAAAGCTAAAGAAAATACATCTTATGTGCTCAAAGCCAGGATAGACAGAAGCAAAAGCCATCACAAAGAGCCTATGATCATCAAGTTAGGGAACACTACAGAAATTCTCAAAAAAAGCATTCAATTAACGAACTTAGGGATTTACAAGTGATCAATCTTTCAAAAAGCTAAGTATCAACATGTCCTTATCGATATTTACATTACTAACTATACAATAAAAACCTTACTTCTGACTATTCTGATATAAGGTATTTATAAATGTGTACTTTACCTTAAATATGAAAGTGTGTCATGTACCCATTTCGAGATTCATTACTAGATTCACAAAAGGGAAAATTGGTTTTGAAAAATTGTTGCTTGTGAAGTTCATTTATGTTTTTCAAAAAATAAAAAGGCCAATACATTTTTTCCTTTTCCATTTAGAAAAGTAATAATACGAATATAAACACTAAAACAGTCTGTCCAATATAAAGAAACATTGAATAAAAACAGTATGTGGGAAAATGGAAGTGAAAAGTTATATATACCTTGCAAAGACTTCGAAAGGGGGAGTTTGTCATCAACATCATCAGTTTCAGAAGGGCCTGCTTTGGAATACAAAGATAATACTTCAACAGCAATCCCAAAAATGTATTTTGGGTCACTTTAGTAAAGAAAATTGGGTGAAAGATATGGAATACTACAGCCTTTTCCTGAACAAAAAAGGGAAAAATT